>VZTN01030639.1:0-24118 GCA_013400515.1 Erpornis zantholeuca
TCAGGAGCTGAACAAACTGGGGCTTTCTGAAACCCTGCACAAATCCTTGTGGCTGGTGCTCAGTTTACCACCACACACAGAGACAGCAGCAAGAGGGCACTACACCTGGACCCCACAAAAACTGGCACTACCGGCTCTGCTACATAACCTTAAGAGCCTTCTCAGCTCATATATTTTTGGCAAGCCATGGATGCAAAACCAGCTCAGCAGAATCCATGAAGCACAGCATAACTTGAAACATAAAAAGACAACATTTCCCTGGCTCACTCCTAAACAATACACAGATATTCCAAAACTTTAGTATAAGTCTCTCAGTCTCCACAGCTCTCCTTGCACTAGAAAGGAAAACTGAAGGAGAAAATGCAAGTTTTTTTCCTGTATTTTCAGAGGAGAAGACACAAACCAACCTAATACCAGAGGGAGAGGGAGATCTATATCAAGGTTTGTTTAGGCACAATGAACTAAGCTGTCTTATTTGTTCTCACTTTCAAGAAACTACATATTCTTTAAAATACCAGCTCAGAAAACACTAGTCATGGACAATCAGCAGAAAGAATGTCACATGTAAAGTCATGAAAGGACCAAAAAAAACCAAGGTGAAATTTGCTCTTACTAATCTGCAGGAGGTGCTGGGAGGCTGCCAAGTTAGTTAATCCAAATACACAAACAAGTTAATGATGACCTGAGGGAGCAACACTGGATTTACACATCGAAAAAAACACTGTGCAGGGAAATATTAAGAAACTGAATGTACTCTGGGCTATTATTTCAAAAGCTCTTTAATTCACCAGATGGAACCACTCTATTGAACAGAGAAGCAGAGAGTCCCCAAGGAATCCTATTGTGGTCCCCATTTCCATCACAGGATGGGAATTTGCAAGAGAAATTTCAAAGAAGTAAAACTAAGAAGTCCACTGGTTATCAGTGCCTTTGGAATAACCTACCATGCACCTTCTAGGGACCAAAATGCCTTATTGCGTTCAGCAAGTTCAATGATCTAAACAAGAAATACTTAATGTTTTACATTATGAGAGTGTAATAGAGAAACAAAATGATGATCTCTTCTGAGTTTCCATTCAAGCTATAGTTTCCATGTTTTAATACCAACAGCGGAAGCCTGAATTCTCTAGAAAGGAAGGAAACACACTTGTTCACTCCTGGCTTCAAAGGTGCATATGAAAGCATTTTGTTTTCCAGTCATTTGCTGATGTTAAACAAAAAAAACCATTGTCAGCCTCTCTGAGAAGAGTGAAATTATCCACATCTTAAAAATGCTTTCAAAGTTAACTGTGGGAGAAATAACAGGCATCACTTCTAGTTTCACAAGTAGACAGATCAGTTTACATCCTTAAAACAGGATCAGACTACTGACATAAACATGGGACAGAAACATCTACAAATCTACTAACAAACAATTCCTTAAATAATTGTATCATGTTCCTGTTTAAAATAATTCTTTATTACATTTTTTCTGTTTTAAATAATTCTTGAGAAACATCACAAAAAAGAACAAGTATCTTGACACTTTGCCCCTGTCCCCAAATGATAACACTTCCCAGTTATCAGAAATATCTGGTATGAACAGAATCACTGTGTGTCTTTTACTCCTACATTCAACGACATTCATATGTTCCACTGCATATTTATTTCATTTTGAAGACAGAGTAGAATGGAAACAGAACTGATGGTTGGTTTTTATGAATCAAGTATCTCCCCACTAAGCTGACAACCCTTCTGCTGAATCAGGAAGTTTAGAATTCAGCTGCAGTAAGAGCTTCCTACATTGCACCGAGGACAGGCTACTCAAAAAGAAATAGATTCTTCTGTCAACACAATGTTTATATTGCAGGACAATCTCAAGTACACTCAAAAACAAACAAGCATTTTACATGCTGAAGGACTACCCTTATAAAATAGATACTGACATTAATTATTGAAAAGAAGTCTCCCTTTTTCCTTCTCACTGCTATGCCAGGTATTAAAATACTCTTTTGCTCACTTTGTCTTTAACACATAGGCATATCTAGTGTTTTGGGGGCTATAACTTTGCTTAGTACCTTAGAAGCACCTGTCCCAATCTTCTGTATTTCATGTAATTCAGGTAATGATATAACAAGCTTTGCTTTAGCAGTTGATAGAAGCACCATAAAACGTTCTGCTGAGATCCTAAAAAGGTACACCTCACGCAGTGATCCCAGTAGACTTCTCCACACTTTCTAAATGTTTTCATCTATGTAGTTTTATTTGGTTGTGCAGACAGACCCAGATGTCATTCAGGTCAAGTTAATTTGTCACAATCAGTGGTGGTATAATTGGCCTTTAGGAATGAAAATTTCTTAAAACAATACTTTAAATATATTTTAGTGAGTGTAAGACACCCACACCGTCTGTTTAGGCACTCATTAGCCACCATCAAGCCTGAACCACAGCTAATAAAACAATGATTATTGGTCTTTCCTGGGAATCACCTGTCCTGATTCCCATCAGATGGTGTGTAAGGAAGAAAGGCTGAGTAAAACCTTGTCACCACCTTCCACCCTCTACAGCTGTATTTTCAGTCCTACCAGGACAAATTGGAACTCAGCGATAACAGACTTTTCCATTCCATTCCACATGGAAATGCTTGATCTCAGTTTTTCCTAGACCACTTTGATGTGATACTTTATGCAAAAGGAAGTTTAGAAAGATAAAACACCTGGGAAAGTAACTGACTTGTATTTTAGTATAAAATTATCAATATCTAGCACTTATTTTCAGCCGCTTAAGTTTCTACTAATCCAGAATGTATCTGCAACCACTACCACCACTACTCCACTTGTAGTGGAGTACTTGTACTTGTACTCCTCAAGCTTTTTGATCCACTTGTGAACAATGCGCACCCAGACGGAAAGATAGCTTTGTGTCCTCAACGTGAAAGCAAGTCATTGATAATCTAAAATCGTCTGGTGACCCAAGCCCACCAAATGACATTCCCCCACTCCTGGCAAAGGTGTCACACCACCTTCCTGCTCTTCAGCCAACTTTAAATAGGAGATAAAAACTGTAACTAAGGAAACACCCCAAACCACTCAATACTTAGCCACAGTGACAGTCCATGAAGTACAGAATCCTATCCTCAGGAGAGCCAGCACAGACTATCTACTACACACTGAAGATGACACAAGGAAAAATTATTTCCTCCCCACTAATCAGCAGCACAGCAACCACTTGGGTCAGACTGACTCTGGACTATAAAACTGACAGATTTGTAAAGCTCCTTCTTGAACCCATTTTTTCATTTTAACTCTTCACTATATGTTGTGAAAATAATTTCTATAACTTATGCCAAGTGTAAAGCATTTTTTTTTTGCATTGTGTTCAGTACCCCAAATTCTTGAAACAGTCAATAAATAATTTCCTATTAATTTCCTCCCAATATTTATAATTATCTTTCATGTCCTCTTTCAAGCACCTCTACTTCAAACCAAAATTCATTTCTTTACTTATTTTTGTCTTTTAATGGAGAAGCCATTTCATGACGTTGCCTCTCTTTTTATTCCAGTGACTAAATATCCCAGAAGATTTAGAATTACATCAGTTCAAGAAAAGAAGCAAGTGTTCAAGCATTTACAACATTTTGGTGGAAAATAGTTTTGCCCAAGATTTTAGAAACAGGCTGCAGATTTTTCGATTTCTGTTCTGTCTGTAGAGAAGCTCAGAAACACTGCAGCATTTCAGCAAGTATGCAGGAGCAGGGCCCAACCTGCCCATGCACAATAACTGGGTCACAGAATTCAACACCCATCTCTTCACGAGACATGCAGCAGGTGATGGAACGGGGACACATGCCCTACTTCTGATTACAAGATGCTGTATCTCTTTTGTCTTTCTTGATTAGGGAAAAAGCATGAATCCACAGCCTCACCACCCTGCTGCAGAGTTATCCTGGTCTCTCAGTTTTTTAATCCAAGCATTTTCCTATTACCCAAACCTAAAAAGTGGGCATTTTCTTCATAGGGCAATTCAAAACCAAGCTTTCATAATAATGTATGTTAAAAGAAAACAGAGTTTGTAAAGCCTAAGATGTGCATATACAGAGCTTTCTGGGCTTATCCCAGACAAAAGTAAAAACAAAACCATTTACAGCAGGATGAGAAATGGCGTCACAGTGCCAAGTGCAGTAGCTGCAAACTACATAATGAAAGTGATCACAAGCAGATCACTGTGATGTGAATAACAACATACAGGTTGTCACAATCAGTCATCAGCTATGAAATAAACACATAAACCCCAGCATTTTAGTATTATGTTTAAGCAGAGATGTCTGTTTTCCCTGACACATCTGTTGAATATGGCAAAGAAAACACAAGATCTTTACCTGTAGCTTGTGAACACTCTAGAATGCAACAGCCAAGATCATTTATTACAAAAAGCTGCCTCTCCAGAGTACTTTTTATTCATGTCATAACAAGGAAATGGTTATTTTGAAACAAACCAAGTTCTGACACACATAAGATCTATCTAACTTAAAACCCTAGAGCTACCATTTGACACTTCCTATAAGCTGTTATTCCCATTTAGGAAAGAAGATTTTAATAATTTCACATATTAAACCACAACTAGGAAAGAAGATTTTTTTAAGTTCACATATTAAACCACAACTCTCTATCACATAATAAAGTTCTTCAAATATAATACCTCCTTAAGCGAGTCATTACAAGTTGCACATTACAATCACTTCTTAATTGATCAGAAATAAATACAATATTGACAAAGTGCTAAGAAACAGATTTAAGACAGCAAATTTCGAATGGGAAACAGAAAGCCAAGGCATGAAAAATGCTTTCTGCAATTACTCAATAAGAAGATGAAAAAAATCTATTCACTGAAATTAGCTAATTGAGTTTGCCTCCTTTTCTCTGAATTCTATTAATATACAGACATTGTGATACAAAATAAGTCTGCACATGCCCTTGGATCCATTTTCACTCTGTTTTGAACTGGAATGTCTTGTCTTTGCCAATTTATTAAGCGACACAGAAATGTGACTATTTATGCCTTTCTCTAGATGCATCTTCTTTCATCTGTCCTACACACTTACCTACATTAGATTTGTGACCAATTCCTGTATAAATTGGTAGAAGTACACTAAAAAACTTTAACAACCATATATGTTTATATGACTGTTCAAAAACAAATTAGAAGATTCCTGTGTTTGGTTTTTGTTATGTTTCTTGGGCCTTATATAATCATAGTTTCTAGTCCAATCATGTCTTTGTTTATTTTCTCTACACCTGATCAACCTGCCTATTTGAAAAAAGCAAGTTAAGTTCAACTTGGAAGTTGTTTGTATTGCTAAAGTAATAATGTTCTATATAAGAAAACATTTAGGCACTTAAGCCCTTAGCATCTGTAACTAACACTCCAGCTTGTGACTTTAGATCCCTATAGGAAAGATTTGGGTTGGACACACTCTGTATTTAGTCAACAGTTTCAAGACAGCTCCTTCAGAACTTTACTTGTGGTTATGATCTAATTCAAGGCTAACAAACTACATACCACCCACCTTTAAAAAGCTAAAAGAGTTTAAGTGAGTGAAACTAAGGCATGTCCACAAGTTACAGTGCAAGGTTACTTGGAATCCAAAGTATCTGCATGCTCTGAGCAGCCAGAACACACCCAGCTCTGTGCCCTGACTGAGGGACTGCTCCACACAACAGGTGCACAGATCTCCCCACAGCACCCCACAGCAGAAAAGAAGTCACCATTAATCTGGAGCCAAACTGCCTTCTTGTTTAGGTTTAGGGTACTCTGTGAGAGAAAGGCATTCTTGTGAAGATTTGAAGGCAGTCTCTGAGGGCTGACTAGAGGTGGACCCCTATGTATCAGCAGATTGCTGGTGACTTAATGACAGGCAGGACAGGAGCAGACAAGGGAAGGACTTTGAAGGGAGGTCTGGGACCCTGTATAAGACTCACCTAGAAAGAAGAATTATGAAGAATAAAAAAAAAAATTACATTATACAATCAACAGTCTTGTAAAATTTTTGCAGTAGAATTGTGAACAGCTTCAGAGAGAAGCACAACCAGATTACAAGAACAGAGAATACACTGCAGCAATTGATAAAGGAGATTATGCCATATTATACCATAGGCAAGAATATATCCTACAGATAGTACTACAGGATTTGAAATGACTAAGACTTAAATATAGCCTTGACATGATGCTGAATTTGGAAAATATTTTCCTGTTTATGAGCTCAAGTGAGTGACAGAACAATGGTAACATTCACAGAAAATCATGAAAGGACATAAAAGGACTTTTAGAAATGGTCATGACACTATATTATGAACTGTATTATTCAAGAAAGCAAAGTACTTTTTAAAATTACAAGTGTTTCCAATAATGTACTTGAAAACCAGTAATAATACTAACAAAATACTTCCCAGTGCAATTTACCACTATTTTTTTAAAAATTCACAGTATGTATTGAGACATTGAAAGCACTGAAAAATTTCCTTTACATTTTTGTAACTGATGCAATCACAGTTTTAAAATCCAGTCTTCAACAAATTCTTGTGCAATCTGCATCCCAAACACATAAAAAGGTGAAACTGCTAGTGATGATCCAGGAAAACAACAAACAAATAATTCAGCCTTTCTAAATTAAGCTTAGGTTTATGCACAAAAATATAACAATAGTTATTAAAATTATTATTACTAATACTATTTTTAAACTTTTCAATGAGCTTAACAACATGATAAAAAAACAAGGGGTTTACTTCCCCTCTAAACAAACTAGAATTCACTACCTTCTTATTTCTTCTCTACCCCAACAGATCAACTAATGCAATGCATTCATCTGCTATTGTCACTAGTGAGTGAGCAACTGAAAAAATGGGAAGAGGAAGTTCTTCCATTAAAATAATCTTAAAATAGTAGCTGTCCAAAAATATCCACTTCAATTAAAAAAAAAATCCTAGTGTGTGTTACCTTCAAGTAAAGATTTATTGAGGAGGATGCCTCTGCAGCTTCTAAGTTAGGACTGACATTTGAACAAGACACACCCAGGCACAAGTATATCAAACAGAGTTAAGCCTGGTTTTCCAAGAAGACAAGAAAGGTACTTCTATCATCACATAAAATCTGGAAGGCAGGTTTTTTCTTCTCCATTAATTCCACTGAAAGCAATGCACATTCACAAGAACCTCTAAAACAATGTTCTTCAACTAAAATCTCTAGTTCTTCTGCTCCTTTTCTAATAGTTTCACGTGCTTTTCATTATGGATATTAGGAGATGAAAGTATTGAACTGTCATATCAAGGAACACAACCAGCTCTCCCGCATTATCTCAGACAACTTCCTCCACAATTAATCTTTTGGAGAATCTATTACGTTAATCACATTCTCAGTGCAAGGTAGACGTTGCCCAACTTAAGATGCCTTTGGACCTCTTAGTCCTTGACAACCAGTCCTTGACCAATGTTCACTGGTGGTTGTTTCCCATCCAAGGAGCTGCACACCATTCATTCTGAGCAGCAACAGAGAGGATTCTCTTCCCCAGTCATCTCCTTGTTGACATCCTAATAAAGGTACTATCATTTTCTTGCCCCCACCTCTTTCTTCCTGCTACAAACAGAACAATGCTTAGATGATCATGGTCCTTTATCTAACACTCTTCACAGAAATTCAGAGTCCAGAACAGATGCTTTTTCCAAATACTTTTCAGTGTTAAAGAAAACACATTATTTTGAAACAATATCCTGAAATATAACTATAGTGTTAGAAAAACAGCTGTGCATCACTAGCATTACCCTTCTTTACCCACAGCAGTAAAATCCACAGTACAGATGTTCACCACTTTTAGTAATTTCAGTGCTATTCAAAAGCAGAATTAAACCAAAAAACTCAGCAATCAATGTTCACTGGTTGAGGCTTTAAGAAATCTGCGTTTTAACTTTCTACTCCATGGTACCAGAACAAATTATTTTGGCTACGTAGTGCAAGCCTCAGCCTAATGTTCATACTTACATCTGCTATTCTTCAGCTGTCAGACTGAAGAGGAACACCAATAAGCTACATAACTCTGCTAAAGCTCATTTAAATGCAAATAAGAATCAGCCAACATGCAGAGGAATAACAAGCTTCTGAAAAAAACCCACTTATCTCAAAAACAAAAATGATGTTCCAGAGTGTTTCAAATTATTCCTTAAAAGCATTTGAACTGAGTGTCAGCAAATACCAGCTCATGAAAGAAGATTTAAGTAAAAAGGCATGTGCTAACACTGTAATATTGCTTTCTGACTTCTAAATAAAACTGACGTAGAACACTACCACTTGAAATATTTAATTAGGCAGGAAATCTAAATCTCATATCCAATTTTCTTTCACCAAAACCTCTTTATCCTCAACACTACAGTAACTTCATTTATTCTTAATATTAACAGGTGCTGTTTTAATTCCGTGCCAGAGACAGGATAGGACATAAGCATAATATTACATTTGGAAACATGAGTGAAATTTGGCAGAAGCTGCCGTGTTGAGGTATCTCAGACACTGCACATGTGCTCCTTGCTGCAAACTGTGCCAGCTACGAAAACTAAACCACTTTAAGGTAAGCTGTCTTGCAGATCAGATGTATGGATTGCCCTTTCTTCATATTCCAGACAATACACTACACAAAAACCAATCCCATAATGCCCATCTGGGCACATTGTTTCCTTCTGCTTTACAGCCAACCCCAAAAGTGTGCAATCATACCAGTGTTCAACATGTTTTTTCATTAATTCTGCTTCATAGCACCCAGAAATTGTATTTTTAAGGAAGTCCCTCATGCATGAAGACAACCATTATCTCACACTGAGAAACACAGAAGATTTAGCAGATTGGAGCTAAAAAGCAACAGTTAGGATGATTATTTAAATTTTTTCATTGAGAAAAATTCTTCCCATTCTTTTTTCATTTTCAAGCTAATCATCTCCGTAAGAGCCAAAATTGACTGAATTTCATTCTATTACAACTTTTCCCAGGTAGAAGCTAACTGTTGAGAGTTATCACACAGGGAACCAAAACAACATTAAAAAATGCGAAGAAAAGTTTTTGAATTATTTTAAAGTTTAACAGTAAGTTTCCCAGCTAGGTTGCCCCCTTCTAAGGTCTTCCATTCACTGTAATCTTGCCTTCCTTAACTGAACAGAGTAGGAATGTTTTTGCAGAAGTGTTATGTCACCACTTAAAAACAAAAAAGAAAAGAAATTATTTAACTTTGCAAGTAAATTCACAGTTGGATTTTCCAGTACAGCCTGCAAATATAGAAAATATCTTTTATTTATTTTAAACCATAACAGCCATAAATTCCCGTTTGTTTTCCTGTATCAGAATTCAAAATCAAAATGTCTTTGAAAAGAAGAGATACATACAAGGGCTTTTTTTTTAAAAAAAAAGAAGCCCTGAATTGAAACAACTCAAATTTCACACCCAGAAGTGATATGATCAATGACACCCATTACTATTCCATTTCCTTATTACTGTATCTCAAGTTGCTAAAAATTTTTCTGGTCAAACATTAAGCAGAAAACAGTACTCAAACAATTTCTAAGAATATTAAATTAGAATAAAACCGGATTGCTTAGATGTTGATTCTCCTGGTCCCCAGTAGCAGAATTTGTTTTCCTGGAAAAGAAAGGCGAATTGAATCTGTGTTTCAAGAGAATACCTGGCACATCAGCCTGCAGGACACTTTGCACAGGACTGCCATCTCCTCCCTGGGGAAGCTGACCATGGCACTTGGGGACACTGTTGTGTGGTGAGCACGGTGGTGCTGGGGTAATGGTTGGACTCAATGGTCACAGAAGTCTTCTCTAACCTTAACAGTTAGGTGATTCTAGAACACAGTCAGAAATGCACACTGATGGATTCAGGACAGTGGGCAAGAAGTCTGAACCAGCAGTCTGGTGGTTATACCTTACCTAAGCACAAACCACTGGCTTGTGCCACTCGGAAGAAGACAAAAATGTGGGCTTGAAATCCCTCAGGTTGAGACAGACCTAGGAACAAGGCCTTCTACTTCTGGGACACATCAGCTAATTAACTGCTAGTCTACTACATATAAGATAGGTACCAAAAGCATCTTCCTAAGAGAAAACTGCAGAAAGGGGTATGGGATTTCTTTTCTGATAAATGTAAGGGTCATACAAATGCATAAGGTATACCCTGGTTTCCTACCAACCAGCTTCACTGTACCAGTGCTCCACACTACGGATTTCAAATTCTAATCAAGAAATCAGAATCTCATCATCATATGACTTAGATACATATAGTCCTTAGATACCTGCCTCCATACTTTCTTAGCCAGGACCCTGATCACTATGAGCTGAGGTGTTGAACACTACAAGGCTTACATTCTTTGTTAAACCTGGGACATATAACCTTCCACTGCAGTTTAAACAGTATTTGCTTTATTTTTTCCAACACAACAGCCCTTAGTATTTCAAATGGGAAGAAAGTAGGTCAGGCCTTCCTATTGAAGCTTTTTGAAATTATTTTTTCTTAAAATTTTGTAGCTAAATTCTGAAAAATTTATCCACCTTTTACATCTTCCATTAATATCTTCTGAATATAAATGTCTGAAGAGCACACTGATTTACTAAGAGCCTTAAAAGTGGCAAGTGTCTATAAATATTAGTCAGAAAAATATTTAAACACAATTCCAGCTTTTGATTCCTTTGTAACAGGTCTGCTTTTTCTTTGATCACATATTTTAGCAGTAAGTCATTAAAAATGCACAAAGAATTTGTCTCTGCACAGATCAGCCACAGAATGCCAATCTGAACATTTAACAGCCTAAGGAAAAACACAAAAAACATAAAATGGAACCCATGCACTTGAAGCAATCAAACACCTGCCTGTCTTTCAACACTGCTTTCATAGAATTGCCTGCATTCCTGAATCAGGGGATACACCATGAGTCTCTACTGTCTGAACAATCTTGCTACTCAAAGGCAATTTTCAGAGTTTAAAATACAAAATTTGCTGTGTTTCTGTTGGTGCACTGCAATAATAAGGAAGCTACTATTCACTTCTTTTATCAGGAATAGTACAAAGAATCAGACACACCCTTCTCAGGGAACTGGAAAAACCTGCTACATGAAAGCTGAAAAGTCTCCAACTATCCTTTCCTTCATTTTGCTCTACTTTCAACACAACTGAGGGAGGCTGCAAGGACTCGGCCTTAGCCTAACAAAAATAAAGCTGAGCAGAAAAGCAAGGGCTGTGTATAAACACACTGAAATAATTATAAAACAGTAAGAAAAATCTATTTATAAAAAAAAAAGGACAATCTTGGCACGAGATTGTTACCAACTGATGATGAATAAATTTAGGTTGAACACTGTAAGCAGCTTTATCATGTTGAGGAATTTAGCACTGGAAGAGGCTTCTAATTAAAATAGTGAGGGGAAAAGGCTCAGCTACTTTGAAGACAGTGCTCCATATGTCTATGTCTGTGTGACATAAAGCCTACAATAGCATGAAAATAAACTTGATGAATAGGCAGGTCCTTTCCTGTCCCACGTTCCTAAGAGAACAATAACTGTCAAGCAAATAACATCATTCTGATACAACTCTCAGATATAACCATCTGTCAGGCAATACCCTGAATAATTACACCACAGAAAGCAAACCCAGATATTAATACCGCAGCACGACAAACTTTGCCAAGAATAAACTTCAGAGTGTCTTCTCATAAATGTCTTAGACCCATAACCTCACTTCTCATAATTTCATGCTGCCTCTGCAGAAAGCACACCTATCATGCAGTATGCACAAATCTGAAAGAGCTCAGGTTATTTGGTCTCCGTGCAACCAGGCAGTCCTATGAGCTGCACCCCTAGCATTCTGCACACACAGAGCAGATCATCTTACCCCAAACAATATGAGATCTAGTATGCTCAACATGCTCTTTAATTGTTACAACCCTTACTGTCTTCATCTCAGGCAGGAGGAGTCAAAAACGGCTTTGCTGGTAAAAGGTTCAAATCGCCACTTTAGCTCTCACATCATCAACCAGAAAAACTACACCAATCATGAAGGTCTACGACAATTGGTTAGACATGCACAGTCCCAGGAATAAGACATTCTATTAAACTAATCTTTATAATTTGAAAGAGTGGACAGTCTTTACAGCATACCAGCCTTTCAACTCGCTTGACATTCAAAGACATATCCCTATCTCTTGCAAAACTATTGTGGTTAAACCCATGGAAAGGTTTGGAAAGGAAAGGAAAATTCTGTTTTGAGAACAAGAATAAAACTTGTGCCTGAGCCATACAGTTTATGTAAATTAATCTCAATCTGTATTTTTCTTAGATTTATTCTCTTAGCGAAGCACAGAGCACGGTAGCTGCAAGACAGCATTACAATCCATTTTCGGTTTGTTTAAATCACACCACAGCATTTTCCTACCATTTTAGTTCATCTGCTTATAACAGAATACCAGTGCTTTTTAACCCTGTCATCAAAACAGCATACACTCTTTTATTCACTATGAGAGCCTACAGATCTGATTTATAGTTTATTCTAGACATATGACTGTATAATTCAGACAGGTTTGAAAAAAGGGGTGCTGAAAGATAAGCTGAAAGACCTCCCATTAGGCCTGTTGAGAATAAGCAGACACATTTTACTTGACCTACCCTACTAATCTCAGCAAACTGGTTCTTAGCAGCAGATGCCAAGCTCAAATGACCACTTTCACATCTTTGTTGCAACTCCACCTCAAGTCTTTGATCATTTTTCATCTGGAAGTGCCAAATGGATTTCTAATCCTTGGCCTCCATACAGCCTCCTCATAACCCATCAGTTGATCTTCCTTTTACCACAAAGTGAGAATACTCATCTCAACTTTAGCTGCATTTCTCTCCATCACATGCAGAAAGGGATATATTGGATACTGCTAAGATAAATTTCACTTAATTGTTTGTAAACCATTTTGATTATTTTGCCACAGTGTTAAATAGCAAAATACAAAACTACAACAATATAATATAAAGGCCCTCTGACAATAAAATTTGGACATTCAGCAGTCTGATACAAAAGCAGGCAAACTGGAGGATGAAATCTACTTGAACTGGTTTTCATTTCTCTAAATTTACAGAATTGTAAATACACAAATTGCTTGAAGTGTTATTCATTTTTCCAGAAACTTACCTTAAAGTGGAATAAAGTTATGAAGACTATTTTGTATCACAAAAGGTCTTTCCCTTACAGTGAACATTAAAAAAGGCAACTGAACTCTTCAGGAACACTGTAAGCACTGCAAAGCAAAAGAAAAAGCTGTCCATAGAAAACTAACTTAGAGCACTCAGAAAACACACAGATATTAAGAACTGCACCCATCTCAAAACACTCTTGGC
Organism: Erpornis zantholeuca; assembly: GCA_013400515.1. Lineage (NCBI taxonomy): Eukaryota > Metazoa > Chordata > Aves > Passeriformes > Timaliidae > Erpornis > Erpornis zantholeuca. Next base: position 13,392 of record VZTN01030639.1, read on the forward strand.
TTTGTGTCTTACAATTCTTCCAAGCTGCACCCACAAAAAATTTACAGAATTCCCTTTCAGATATTCTTCATACTCTCCCACACTCACACCGGCCAGTTTCCAAGCAGCCTGAATTATTTTGCTATGTCACTGCAATGACAGCAAAGAAACGCTGTGTCCCAAGTAGCACAGCCATTTTTTAGTATATTATTTTGAAACAATACTTTCTGAAATACTGTCTTGGAAATATGACATGGGGATCTCAGATATAGTTGTTCATGCTAGGCTTCAGGCTGACAGTCACACAAACTTGCAGTTTTTATTGGCAAGGTTCTTCTTTCTTCATTTGTATTTAACTCCTAGTTTGTAAGACTGCATAGGACACTCTGGGAGTGGTTCAATCCCATGCCAAGTCACAAGCCAAAGACTCCCATGAAAGTAGGTCAGATCAGGAGCCCTCATAAGACATCAGCAACAGAGAAAGAAATCTGCCTCACCTTGACTGCCAGAACACAGCCCAGTTTAGCTACATGGAGGAAACATCTCAGCATCAGCTACGGAACTACTACAAGGAGAAGTCCAAGCCAGCCTGACAATACTGTTTGTTCTCTCTTCAGCATTGTCTAACGAAGGAAAGGAAACACAGAACAAACACTATGCCCCATGACAAGGCAACTTACTGATTGGGAACCACTGACCTAGGCAGAGGTACCACTGCATCAATTCATGTCAGGGTTGAAGTCAGTTCCTTACCTGGTGACCCAAATAGCTCATCCCTTCACCCCTTAAAAAGAGGCTTTTATTTAAAGTTTTTACCATTCACCTTTTCTTACGAGTTTCCTGTAGGATCCAGTGGATTAGCTGAGCTTTTCCTTTAGCTTTACTATTTCCAGGACGACTTCCCTATTCCCCTCCAGCAAAAGTTCAGGAAATTCTCCTGAAATGTGCTCATTCTACTAAAAGAATGGCAAGCATCTGACATTTTCCTTTCTGCACCTCATCAGTCTTTTTGCTTTTTTCCCCAGCCTGAAGAAGGTTTCACTGAAGAGGAAGGTGGGGAAGACTCATTAGTGAGAGAGGTTTGATGCAACGATCACCTGAAACTCAAGGTCAAAAAGTTCCCTTGGTAACAGCTGCAGATGCACCCATACACCCACACACATTCAGTCTCCTTGCAGTGAGGACTGTCTTGTACTTAAAACACACATCATGAAAGAATTTTTATGTATTGTAGATGTGCATATGAGAAAGAGTTTATGTTTAGAAACATCCAAACCCCCTGAAAAAAATTGATCTAACTACAAAGTTTCCCATGTGTTTATAACTTCCAGTTTCTAGATTTGTGAGTGGATCTGCAACACGTAAACACTGGATTTTGGATTACCTTTCCTATTATAACATAGTAAAAAACATCACAAGATTTAGCACAAGTTAATTAGACATTAGGCCTTCAGTCAGGCTGTGGCATGTTCTTACTTCTCCATTGGGAAGGCAGGCTGTGTGTGCCTGTCACACACACCCATATCAAATCTCAGATCTCTAGTCAAGCATTCAAGTGGGCAGATAACATCTTGGCATATTACTCAAGAATGAGTTTTCAAGAAGAAAAGGTCATATTATTACTTACTAATTCAGAACAATATATTATTTAATGCCTCTAAAAAGCCTTCCAAGAACACAGAGATCTATTTCTTTCTAAAGGCAGCAAAATATATACAGAGGAAGATAGATATTCTCCTAATCTCCGCTATTAAGGAAATTATATAAGGAATAATAGTAGAGAGACAGTAACAGTTGTTAAAGCAGAATCAAAACCTAGCCCTGCTTGAGAAAGGAAGAGGGTGACAGTATGCTCTTCATTCATGTGTGATGGCCAGCACATGGGTTGTGAGGCCCACACCAATTAGAGGACAAAGGGAAGGTTAACCCTTGGCTCACTGTCCTCTCAAATGCACACCTATAAATAAGGGAAATCAGCATTGAATTTGACCTGCCAGTGAATGAAAAGCAGCCCAGTGCAAGGACAGGGATGAAGATGTCTGGCCTCTGTAGTGAGGACACTGTCCTTGTAGCCTGGGAGCCGGGAGCAACAGAAGCATGCTGGAATCCTGCAGATGGACCACAGCAACTCCAACCACGCCAGTGCAGGCACTGGAAGAAAGTCACACTCTTATTTTTATCCCACTGCTGAGCGACCTTATGAGCTGCAAATTAGCAGCTAAACAAATGTCTAACTGTAAGTATCACACACAAGACAAGATTTGCTTTCAGACAACTGAGGATAACTAAATTTATTACTTAGATCTTTACAATGTGGGCAAATGTAAGAAATCTCAATTAAAACGTAGCTCCTCTGACACAGTAGATTAATACAAACACACTGAACAGACAGAGAAAGTCCAATTACTTAATACTTCCCTGTTACTATGGTCTGTTAGTCTTAAACCATATTAATGTGCATGCATGTACATTTTCTTGTCAGGAATCTGGAGACACTCCATTCGTATTACCAAAGTGGTGGTTTTTTCATAGAATCATAGAATGGTTTGGGTTGGAAGGGACCTTAAATATCACCTAGTGCCAATTCCACTGCTGTGGACAGGGATACACCCCACTAGATCAGGTTATTTAAAACCTCATCCAACCCAGCCCTGAACCCAGCCAGGGCCGAGGCATCCACAACTTTTGTTTTTTCTTCCTGAAGTACCCATCATTCCAACTAACCAGCTTGTGAAAATGTACAACACACCTCCTGGCACTACATGTCACTCTCACCTGTGATAACAGCAGGTTTGTTTTAATAAGCTGCAGTGTTTTGATAAGTAATGCATGTGTCTGTTGAACTGATACATACATTTTAAATATTAATGCTATATCAAAGCTAAATGAAAGCTTTAGAGCAGACAGAGTGAGTGATTTAATAAGGCGGGATATTTAACTCCCTGATGTGAGTTAGCAGCATTTAAAATGGTGAGCTCAGTCCTTGGATAAAGAAACCAGAACGCCTCTTATTTTCTTTCAACGTAATTGCTATCACCCATAGGAAGGGAAAACAGCTATCTGGAATTCATTAAATAGTGATAAAGCTGAAAGTCAGAGGAGTAAAATACAAATTCAACATCAATGAAGTGACATTTACTCAACAGCCATCAGCAATTACACATGTCCACCTACACAGCAAAGCTACAGAATCAAACACTGCGTTACAATTGCTGTCTGCCTCTATTCACAGAGCAGCTAAACAGAGGCTTTCCCTAAACCTATCTTCCTACAAGATGCTTTAGTTCTGGACCATAAGGAAAAGCTAACACCACCTTTGGTTTGTTGAGCCAGAAGTGAAGCACTTCTCTGGTATAGAGTTACTGGGTTGAGATGACCCATCTTCATATTAATACATGTTGGTTATCTTTCTCTGTACTTTTTTTCAGTAATTTAAGGTGATGATAACCAACCGGGTTACTCACACCCCACACAACTCTTCTCTAAATATGAAAAGAGCATTTGGCAAAATTTCTTAAGTTCCCTTGGTTTTCTATGACTTATTAAATATAATTAGCAGATCAGCCAGATTCTACTGTGAGAAAAGGTTACTGAATTTGCAAACCTTTCCTAACAGGTATTACCTAAGATTCCTGTGCTGTGTGGAACATGTAACTCATTTGTTTAAAAAATCCAAATATTTGTCATATTAATGCCTACACATGGCTTTTAAAATCAGGTATCTGGAAAAAAGTATGTTTTATAACTCTGCTAGAATACCTTTCTGTACCTAAAATATTTAAACTCTTCTTCCACAGCCATGTCAGCTGAAGAGTCTTCTTTTCATACAGATTTCTGTATTGGTTTCTAACAGCCTTCTGTTCCCATCCCAAGCTTTTTTCCCTTTGCAAATGAAGGTATTTAATGGTCTTCATGTATCAATGTGAACAAGTTCAATAAAAGGCCCTAATGAGAATGAATCTTCATTAAGTAATAAACACATATGTCATGAAATCAGGAGTTAATATAATCTTTAATGCAGTACATAGTGTTAGAAAACAGTTTCCATAGCTTCTGGGAAGCAAAAGCCGTTACAGCTGGCACAATAAAGTTTTCAACTTTTCTCCAGTCGTCGATGTGGTCATTTAACTCCCACTAAGTCACTTGTAACCTGTCCCTTATAACTTCCCTCCTCCCATAACTGCCTTGTGAATCCTCTCTTCGTGGCACAGCTGAACTTTGCACATCTAACTGCCCAGGAAGACATTTTTTCTCCACTGCTGCAGTCCAGAAATCTGCTATTTCCAGTGACAGTTTCTCCCTCAGTCTGGCTGCCAGCATGCCCACCATCTCCCAGCATCTCTAAACAGATGGAGACTACAACAGCATTCAACCATCTGCATTTGCAAGTTGTAGCCATGGTTCTAAACAAAGGAAAACATCTGTCTTTTCTACACTCCATCCAAAAATGTGCTTGCTGGACAACCGACTTCTATCTTGCCTCAGTACTCAGCTGCTGCACATGATTTTTGCTCTTCAGTCTAACCATCAAGATTTCTTGAAGCCAGCCAGTCTTCCCTGGGAAGCACCCAGGGTGTCTCGTCAGGCCCCACAGCACAGACACATGACTCTCACAGCAGTCAGATGGGGGACCAAAGGCATCCTTCAGCACTTCACTCAAAGCATGCCATTCACAGTTTTATCCTCTGAGGTTTGCTTGCCATTTCAATACCCTTGCTCAGACTGGTGGAGGCAGCTGGAAGGTGGTCCAAGTCACTGTCTGTATCCTATTTCAAACACAGGCTTTCGAAGCAGGGAGTCACGCACTGCAGCTCAAGCAGGGCCCTTTCAGACTTGATGGCCTGTACTACTTGTAGTGCCATTTCAATACTAAGACAAAGTTTCTAGCCCATATAACTCTGATGTTATTAAAGTCACAGATTTGGATCCTTGGAGAAGTAACCAATCTTTGAATAAGAAGCCTGCAAGCTCTGTGGTACAGACTGCATGTTCCCATCCTCATAGGAAATTAAATGCTGGGACTGAAGTCACAGGTGAGTTCGATGTGTACTGGAGGTAACACAGATTTACTGAATCAGTTAACCTTGGAGACTAGGCAGGAAAAGGCTCCTTTCAGGGTCTCTGGGATTCCCAGATGGCAAGAGAGCAGCAGCAGTGCAAGGACAGGGTGTGCCCCAGGCACGGCAGCTAACAAAGGGCTGCTGTTTGTCCTGGTGGGAGCAGCTCTAACTGCCTTGGGCTGGTAGGAGGGAAAGCACTAAGGGAGGAGCAAAGATTTTTAGATGTTATATAGAGGAGAGATTCCACACCTTCCTTAAAGTTTAGCCTTCATTCACCTTAACTAGGTAGCAAGCTGCTCAGTGAGAGGTTGGTTTTGGTCACTTCTCCACCCTTGCTAGTTTCAAAATGATGCAGCTTTGGCGTTCCATATGCACATTTCACTTATGATGCAATCCTAACACAGAAGTTAACTGTGTTCATAGCTTCCCAAATGACCCAGATTACAAGGAGATAATTAACTGCTCATGAACAGCTATTCATTGAAAATGTCTATCACAGTATCTACTAAGCCATTGAAAATCTTCATTACTGTATCTGTCAAACCTCTGAAGAAATTCAGGACTGTTTCTTTAGATTCATAATTAGACCAGATTTAAGTCTTGTTTTGCGACTCTTCTGGACTGTGATAAATAAGCAAGGCTTTTTATCAACTGAACTTGTAAGGTGTTTTCTAAAAACACAAAAAACCCCTCTCCATATGCCAGTTGAAGCTTCTGATTTGGTCACATCGATGTGTGAAATAAATATACTTCACTCTCATGTATAATTAGCAATGTCAAGTCTGTTTCTTTAGATAGCATTCACGGCATATTGTCTGTGAAACAGTAGCTCTGCATTTTGTATCTGAAACTACATTGTTCCTCTCAGAACAGTTTCACTGGCTAAACCAAGCTCAATCCAATCCACCAAACAATACATTATGAACGCAATAAGGATTTTTTATGCTCTTTTTATAAATGGATATGTGTGTTTTCAAATTCTGAGACACAATTAGTAGCTTTGAAACAGTTTTACTCTACGCCTGAACTTGTTACACAATTTATAATGCAACATGTTTCAAAGTCAGTCCTCACTAACTGTTGGCTGTATTTGCAATACTTTTCTATTTTTTCAAAACCTCTACTATCATGCATGATGAAATAACATAAGAAAATTCAGTCATCCTTGACTCAAAAAAGAGGCTATTTTTACAAGACAATAAAGCAATACACAATTAGACAACACAATATTTATACCACATGATGGCACAACACTTTCACAGCTTTATTTATTAATACTAAGCGTGGTATGAAATTATTCTTGGTCTTTAATATGAATCCACTAATGTCTATTTAATGCTCAGGATTGCAGAAAACAACAAACAAACTAATTCAGTATCAGAAAACAATGAGCAAGAGTGACCACAAGGGAGTCCTACCTGGATAACTGTTTTCACTTCAACAGGGGCTTAAGATAATGCATTTTTCAGATTGTCAAGATGAGAATCTATGGAGTCTGAAAGAAAAGGGAAAGGGTAATAGTAATATGACATTCTTGTCAGTACTGGAAATACTACATACTTTCATTTCTTTCATTCTAAATGTTAGGAGAATAAATTTAAAGTAGTTAACTTCCAAATATCTGGTTCTCTATGAAGGCCTGCAGAAACAAGGAAAGTTAAAAGATTTACTGGGAGGAGAGAGGAATTCAAATTGTATATTTATTCTGCCTCCACACCTGTCCTAGATAAATTTGTTTTAAACTGATAATTAAGCAAAACAATAATTTCAAAATGGGTACAGGTGAGATTTATCTAATATATAAATATCTGCAAGACTTTAGACATATAAACCCATGTTACACATGAACAATATGCAAGTTTTGGGTGCAAGTTCACCCAGAATTTTAGGTGTAAGCCTTCTACCACACTGAATGTGTCCACATTAAAAAGCTTTTAAGCACTTGGGACTTCTTGCCTGTAGTAGATGCTCATTTCTTTGATTCAGGATAGCTAATTACTCTGCTTTGAAAGTTAGCAGTAACCTCCAGACCATAACTAGCTGTGCACACCAACATTCAGCAAATGTCAACACTCTATTATGCACTGCTTACTCTTCCTACTAACTGAAAACACCCACATCTCCTCTTGGGAATAAACTGCAGAACTGGTGAAGCAGACCACGGAACACACGTGGGGAACAGGACACGGCAGCCCTGGTGCCTGTATGGCAAGCACCTGACAGCCAAAACAGGGCCAAGGCAGACCTGTTCCTTCCACATTGATGTGACACCATCTCCTCCACACACTGCAAACTACAAGGCAGTTCAGATCTCCAATTTATATTATATATAATATAACTTCTCTTTAATATAGTTTGTAGTTTCAGTTTATGGACTGATTCAATGATTATCTTTAAATACTGATGTCATTGAGGATATAAACAATGAGTTCATTTCATGAGCGTTTTGCTGCAGGCTTATTACATCACTGACACAAAAAAAAAATAAAGATGTTGGCCACTGTAAGAAGATGTGATCCCCAGAGATTAAAAAAAATGAAAACCCTTTTATATTAGCAGCCCATCTTTTCTTCAGAGCTTAAAACTGTGAGATAAGATTGATTCTAGCCATGATTCATAATGTAGATTGATAAAACATTTTCAGGACAAAACCTGGAGTTCCAAAGACTAGTCTGCTTAATGATACTGCTTAAGAACACATGGAATCTGTTAGCCTACCAAAGTGGGGGAGAAATTCAAGTTGTGTTCTTTGGTAGTTAAGCATAACAGAAGCAGATATTCAAAAACACCTAAGTTTTGTGCATATTCAGACATGCCTTATTTTTTATTTCTGCTCGTTTTTCCCCAAACGCAAGGTGCCAGCTAAATCAAAGAGCATGTCCATGTATCTATCATCTACTGCTGTCATTGAAAACTTGTTGGCGTAAGAACATAACTGAATACCTTGTGTTAATGCTCAAAAATGGTTCAGTAAAATACAAAAACATGGCATCAGAGCTGTTCTCAGACCTGCCAACATGACATGGGACACACATAGTGGTCTGGGCGGTCAAGGGCTTTTAAGGATACCGCAGTGTAAAAGTTATTTGAAGTGTATTAAGTAATGTTTGCGCCCTGTCTATTTCTGTAATACAGGGCAAGGTACTGTATTAGATAAGTATATGGTATCACTTTTGATAGAACTGTCCACAGTCCACTGAAAGCAGGTATAACTAAATTCAGCTATATTATTGTACTTCTAATCTAAAATTAGGAGGACTCAATTTTAAATACTCCATCTTTTCGTTAAACAAAAGCCAGCAGCAAGCAGGAGATGAGGTCAGGAAGAATATATACACCACAGCCTGGGATTAAACTCCATTAGCAAAACTATGTGGGAAGCTTTCATCACTCCTACACATAATTCATGTAGCTCTAGATGGTCAAACTTGCTTAACTCACCACAACAACTTTCCAAAAGATACTCTAGAAGGAAACTAAAAGACACTTTGCTAGCAGCAAGACTGGATTTTTTTCCTGCTTTTACTCATTATCATAGCAAGTTCAACAGTAAAACTTAACACAGAAGAACCAGTTTGGAGGGAAGATGCTACTGAACAAGTTTTTATAGATCCCTTCTGCTCCCTTCCACATACTAGAGACACACAAAAGGCTCACAGGTGGCCCAGGTGCTTGCCACACAAAAAGGGGAGATTCAGTTCATGAAAGCAGAACTAAGGCTGGAGTTTCAGTGAAAGACAACATTGCAACATCCTGAAATGGGAGTTGCAGCAGATTCAGTATCATCTTCGTGAGAAGCACAGCACTCCCACAAGACTCTCAGGAAAGGACTGGAAGTTGCCACTTAGAAAACATACTTGTGACTATTTTCTATCAGGTGTTGACATGTCTTAAAAATGTTAACAAAAATGCAAATACACTTCCAAAGTAATCATATATTCCTTAGCCTGCTTTTCCTGTACCTGGTATTGACTTTTACACTGTACTCTTAAAAACTTAGAGCTCTGACACCTGCCTAATTTAAAATTTAACTTCCTAATGACATGCTGCTACACAGAAAACATGTTATTACAAACACAAAAATGCAATACTAACTCAGGTTCAAGGTCCATCTGACACAGTATCCTGTTTCTAATAAGTACTACCAGTGGATGCGTAAAGAAGAGAACAAGAATGAGTAAACATACAGCAACCATTTCTTGATGGACTTTCCCAGCTGACAGCAATCTGCAGCTCCAGAATTTCCTGTCTCTTTTTAAGTGTACACATATAAATATAAACACATTCACAATAAAGTCCAAAGCTATTCGATGTCTGAAATCATTTAAATCAATTCCTCAGCATTTAGGTTACTGCTTTACTCCTTTTCATACAGATGAATAAAGTGGAACAGTTGAAACTGATTACTCTCATTCACTCATTTCCTAGCTCTGCACGATTCAATCACAAACCCTAAATTAACTGTTGCTTTAAGACACCTTTTAGAAGCTACATGCAATCACACACTCTGAATGCAAAAAATCTTACTCATCCAAACAGTGACATCTAGCAAAATCCTAATGTTAATTCTAAGTGAGATTGTAGATTTGATCATTCACATCACTTAAGGACAAAGAATATTTTCAGCAAGTGAATAACCTAGACATAAATTACATTATTTCTATAAATATGACCAAGATATAAACAGCCCTGCATAAAAGGGACCTGAAGGTCCTCATACTAAAATTCCAATTACTCTATTTTAAAATCAGCACCTACAAAACAACATTCCTCATTAAAATGGGGCTCTTGATCTACATAAATTTAAAATAAGAACCCTAGATCTCATCCAAAAAAACCTAACTGTAAAAAACAAATTCTGAATTCAGCTACCAAAGATAGCCATGAGGTCTAATGACGCTGATCACCAATGTCCAGACTGTTCAGTCTTCATCAAAGAGAAGAATTCTGGTGCTGGGTGATATGGTTTAGTGCTTTAGGAGTTACAGTGATAGTGTTGACAGGTTCACAGTTGAACTTGATCTTAAAGGTCTTTTCCACTCTTGACAACTCTGTGATCACTGAAAGCTATCACTCCTGAAGTTACTGTACAGTTTATTAGAGGGAAGAAAAGGCAAAGATGTGGCAAATTGTTTAAGAAATCAAATAAATTTAAGAGCTCTGGAAACACAGAAAGGCATGTTGTTATCAACACAGATGAAAGAAAACGAAGCTAGGAATTCAGAAGTGGAAGCACACAAGTAGCATGCGAAGGCACCTACTGCTCTTCCCAGCTCTTTCATCAAATATCATCTACCTTCTCCACATGCAACACGCCAAATTAATAACTATTTATTGCTCCACACAGATTACATGTAGGCATTAACAGGAGCTGGTTTCACAGGTGAATTAAGTTATTACCAGCCAATTCATAAAAACGCCTCCTGTTCCCGATACCCCATAAATTGAAGTTGATAGGTCTCCAGAGCCCGGCTGCGCAGCCCGGTGTCCCTTAATGGCTCAGTCACGTCCATTACTTGCCAGAACGAGCTCTGCGCAACGAATCCCGGCAGCCCGGCAGGTTTTAAAAGCCGGAGCACTCGCCGTGATTAGATCCACCGTCAGCTCCCCCGCCCGCTTCGCACGGCCGGCGCTGCCCGCGGGGGGGTCTCCGGGACCCGGCGCTGCCCGCACGGAGCCGCCCGCCCG
>VZTN01030639.1:24398-65968 GCA_013400515.1 Erpornis zantholeuca
CCCGCGGCAAAGGGGGGGGCCGCCCGCGGGGGGCGCGTGACGCCACATGGAGGGGCTGGGGCGCGGGTCCGGTCCGGCGGGAGCAGCCCCTCACGGTAAGCGCGGGCGGCGGGAACCTCACTACTGCCAAAAACTCATTGGGGCTCTGCCGGAAAGCGAATGCAAAGGTCATCACACAGCTATCATTTGTGGTGTTAAGCTTCTTCCCATTTGTGTTTATTTATTATGCCAATGTTTTTCAAGACTTTGAGTTGGAACACCTTTGCATGCACGTATTTCCCTCTCTAGAAAATTTTTTAAATTGTTTGCTGGATATATTAACTCGCTTCTTGTTTGGACCTTTTTAGCAGTAGAGCCCTCGGACCTGCAGGCAAAGGTTGCAAACCATGGATCAGGGCTATGCACAAGGGAGCAGCCGTGACCTGTAGCAGCTGTTTGTCCAAGCCCGGAAAGGTAGTAGTGACAAAGCTAATAAACTCGTTTGTCAGCTCCGTGCCTTCTGTTTAATGCACATGCTAGCAGTGAACCACGTGTTTTCACTGCACTTCAAATATCTTGTGGTAGTGTGACAATGTTCCTCCAATGTTTATTGAACATTCCTTAATAGGTACGGTGGTAAAACAATATTTCAGTTTGTTCCTCCTACTGGGTTTTGTTTCCTCCTGTTTTGTTTCACTCTGAATCCTCAGTGTTTATACCAGATACGATCCCTCGAGTTGGGTCCGTGTGCCTCTGCTGTGCTCTCAGCCCTGATGTGGGACCGGTGCCGCGTGGCCAGAGGACACTGCGCTCCAGGAGGGAGCCAGCATGAGGAGCAGGACGAGTAAGGCTGTTGGGATGAGGTTGAGAGATGGACAGGGCTTGGCAGCTGGCAAGGGCAGTGGTGGCTTCCCCAAAGAAGAGGCTGCAATCCTATCTGTGCGTGAAAGACCAACACTTTACTTGTTCAATGAATCTATTCTTAATGGGTTTATTTTTCATATAATAAAATATGTCCAGGATTCTTTCAGTCTTTTCCAAGCAAAGGAATTATAAATACATGTGTTTGCATCAGCAGTGCTGTCCAACGTACACAAAACTCAGTATTTAGTGCACTGGACTGTCAGCCTGCACAAGTGCTTCCTAGTCTACAGCATGCTGTACTGATAGTCCTTCCTGGCTAATCTCCTCAAAGTACGTCATTACAGGTGGTTTTGGACAGCTGTAATTCTCCTGTACTGAGAGGGGCCTTTCGGCATTGTCTTCAAGTTGTGTTTTGAATGGAGTGCTTAATTGTGCCAAAATTCATTGAAATATGTAAGCAGTTCCAGAAGACTAGTTTCTTACAGTTTCCTCTCATGTCTTTTATTACTAGACATATGGTTCCGTGATGTATAATGCAACTACTCTCATTCAGCTTCCTTTGACATTTGTTTCTATTCGGTTTAAAATTGCAATATCTAGCACACTACAGGATTACATGATTTCATTATGTTGTCAATCATTTTTTGTTTAGATGAACAAATCATTAATAATTAATTCCTTTTCATCCATATCTTCAAAGACAGGTCCTTCCTTTTGTGATTCATCAGCAGCTGAGCCATTCCTGAAAGGAAACCTGTTGAACATACATGATTAGTTTTTGAATAAGCTATTCTCAAAGCCAGTAGAGTAATTACAGTGCCTGGAAATGCTAGACACATCGAATGTAGCTCAGTTCCTGGATGAATACATACTTTTTGTGGGGTTTGAGATCACATTTTGAATATTCATCTCACTGTCCTTTTAAAGAAATGTTTCACAAGATTAAACAAATACCAAGATTATAATTTGCTACTTGTTATGCTGAGTACCACCCAAGTACTTTTTCATACCTTAAGATTTAACCTCCTTCAGAAAATTAATTTTACAAAAAATAGTTCTGAGTTCTGATACTTTATGTGCAAACTTTCAGTTGTGGTCAGGCTGTTGTCGTTAGAGAAATTGAAGTTCCCCGGGATGAAAGTGCTGACAGACACTAAGCAACAAAACTCCAAAACAAGGCTTCCAGCCAGAAAGATGAATTGCCATTGTACCCATCCATGTATTATCCTTCCTTTCCTATTGTAGGGCTTGGCAAGAGTGAGCTGAGCCCTCTATTGATTGTGAAAAAGGGTATATTCTCCCCAAATCCAAAGCAAAGCAACTCCTGTAAGCTGAACACTCAGTAATAGCAAACTTGATGAAACTAAGGAGAGAATGAAGAACTTTCCACAGGTGTGTGCTTTTTCCAAACCCAGAGTTTTTTCCAAATCATCTTCAAAGGACATTCTTCGGTGTGACTTTGGTTAAGAACTAAGCATCTCAAAATTATTAAATCAGTCCAATCTGAAAGTCTAAGAGCCAGACTAGAAAAAGATGGTTAGAAAGGTAATTTTAGGCAGGTTGGATGATCTGCTCCCTTTCATTTCCCCCCAGAGGTTTTTCTGGTGGAAAATGGCAGGAAGAAAGAAGACACTTCAGAAGCTGTTAAGACACACTGGTCCCCAAAGCACTTCAGATAGGACTGGTGTGTCTGGGGTATTTTCTTCTTTCTTGTTGACATGGTTGGAAATCTGCAAAGGCAGCATCCTACATCTCTCTCAGGGGCATGCAGCAGCAGAAAGACATCTCAGGTGGTACCATGTCTGCATTTCACTGTACACATTCCACCCACAGAATCTTCCTGGTTGGTTCTGAAGATTTAGCCCATGACAAGGTGTTAGCATCTCTCTTTTCAGTTGCTAAGTTGTTGTTACAAGGCAGTTAAAATCATATTAAATACTTTCCTAAAATTATTTTTCCATGCAGGCAATTGCTGTATTTGGCAAAAAGATATACGGTCATTAATGGGAAGTGAAACAAAGCCAGTTTCTCTTCAAAGTGTGGCTGGTCCTGTGGGACAATTTGAGAACTCCTGCTTCAAATATGTTTAGTTGTGTATGTTTAGAAACTGCTTTGGTGTTATTCACCTCCTGACACTGACACATTTGCTGTGCATAGCTGAGATTCTTGCATAATTTAACAGAGCCATCTCAGGTGTCTCCCGCTCTGTTCCCAGCATTCAAGCTGTGTTCTCCGGATTATGGCACACAGTTTGTGTTACATTACACTTACTGAAGAGTTTACCAGACTTGCTTATTTAGAAAATTTTCTAGAGAACAGGTTGGGTGGGTTTTTTTTTTCAAACACATCTATTTGATTTGCTCCAATATTTAGGACAGCTGTCTCCAGCCAAGCTTATTTCCTTGATTTTTCTCTGATATGAGTATAAATTATATTATTCTATTTTTCATCTCAAATTCCAATATTGTTGGTGTAAGTGAAATAAATAGTTATAGACTTTTTTTTTCTTTGTTGCATTTGAAATACTTGCTTTTTTGTGTGTATTACTCTTTCGTCTTCACAGTATTTCAGCAGACAGGCTTGTGGCTAGCACAAAGAATTGGCTGGATGGAACTGGAACCAGCAAAATATCTGTTTCAGTCATTGCAAAGTGAGGATACTGGAAAATATAATGTTTCAGTCATTGCAAATCAAGGATACTGGAAAATATGTTAAAATGGTTTCATTTATTAAAGGCATATTTAGTTTGTTTTCTCACTTTTTCCTATTGTAATTGCAAAACCTTCTGAATTTCTTGTTCAGCAAAACTCTGAAGTATATATAAGTATAGTAAATGAATTATGCAAATTATTTTATTGAAAGAACATGCACATTCATGTGTACACGTTATTTCCCTGGTCTTCCTATTACAGATGCAACTTGTAGAGTAAAATCCTAGTTTGTTAAAGCAAAAAAGTGCTCTAGAGATTCCAGATTTCTGACTAATACAGTAGAAATCTCTCATGTTTGTGTAGGGCATGTAGAGCTTAAGTACATTAATATGAATAAATATTGAAATATTTTGAACATTATTTTTTGTTGGTTTAGGTTGAGAAACTTTTCTAGCTGCTCATAAGGTAATTTTAACTTTCCTCTTTCATTATATTTATAAAAGTCTCAAAATACATCATTTTCTTCCCTTCACCTTGTAAAATTTTTCTGTCTATAGAGTTAGTCCTGGAATGCTAGGTTGGAAGGGACCTGAAGGATTATCTGCTCCAAAGGTTCACCCTTTCTGGGCAAAAGCATCATCCAGGACAGATGGTCCAGCACCCTGCTGAGTCTAATCTTAAAAGTGTCCAAAGTTGGGAAATCCACCACTTTTTTGGGGTGATTATTCCAATGGTTGGTTGTCCTTGTGAAAAACATTCCTATTGTGTCCAACGGGAATCTCCACAAAGTAACTTGTCCTCATTACCCATTGTCTTTTCCATGTGCCTCATTTTAAAAATTGACTCTCCATCTTCTTTGTAGCCACCCCTTAAATATTGGAACATGGTGATAAGGTCTCCCCTGAGCCTTCTTTTCTCAAGGCTGAGCAAGCCCAGTTCTCTCAGCCTTTTTCACATGGCAGGCTTCAAGCCCTTGGATCATCTTCGTCGTCCTTTTCTGGACCCTCTCCAGCTGCCCACCTATTTTTTGCACAGAACTCGTGACTCCAGTTGTAGTCTGGCAAGTGCTGAGTAGAGTGGGATAATGACATATTTATCTCTGCTGGTGATGCCCTTGTTGATTCAGCCCAGGATCCTGTTGGCTTCTTTGCCACAGCAGCAGACTGTGCACTCATATTCAGCCGCTTGTCTCCCTGGGCCACGTTCCTTCCCACAGACCTTCTCCCCAGCAGCTGAGTAGATCCCATCCCATGCTGCATGCATGGATCATGCTTTCCCAGGTGCAAGACCTCACACTTGTCCTTTCTAACTTCATAAGGTTCTTGGTAGCTCACTCTTCAAGCCTGTCCAGGTCTTCCTGCAGGGTGGCTCTTCATCCCAAAGTATCCAGTTTCCCACCCAGTTTAGGGGAAGCAAACTTCATCAGGGTGCACTTGACCCCATCATCCAAATCGCATATGAAGATATTAAACAGTGTTGGGCCCAATATTGGGAGGCCCCACTTGTGGCAGCTTTTTGGCACCCTGCCCTGGGTGCAGCCTCTCAGCCAGCTCCCCACCCACTGCATGGACCCTTGTCTAGACCATAACACCTCAGTTCTTTAGGAGGAGCCTGACAGAAACTATTGAAAGCTTTGGAGAAAGGCATATAGACAATGTCCAATGCACATCCCACATCAACTGAACAGGTTACTTTGTTGTAGAAAATGATCAGGTTTGTCAAACGTGATTGCCCTTGGTAAACCCATGCTGGCTTTTCCTAACTACATGCTTCATCTGATAGCCCCGAGAGGATTCATTCCATAACTTTCCCAGAGACTGAAGTAAGACTGATGGTCTTACCATTTCCTGAAGCCTCCTTTCATATAGATGGATGTGACATTAGTCTTCTTCCAGTCTTCTGGGTTGCCCCCAGTCTCCACAGCTTCTCAAAGCTTATGGAGAGTGACCTCATAACAACATGAACAGCTCTCATAACACCCTTGGGTGGATATTGTCAGGCTCCATTGATTTGTAGGGGTCAAGCTGCTGTAAAGTTCATCCATAAACTCTTCATTAACTGACGGTGCGTCTGTATTCACATCAACCCAGATTTTTGTTCCCAAGGCCTGGGACCCAATAGTGCTTGTAAATAGAGAGGTGAAGAAAGCCTTGAGCCTTTTAAGTATTATTCGTGACTAATTCACCTCTCCTGTTTAGCAATGGGCAAGTATTTTCCTTCTGTTTCTGCTTGTTGCTTACATACCTGAAGAACCCTTTCTTACAGTTTTTGATATCTCTGGCCAATTTCAACTCAAGATTTTGCTTTTCTAACTGCATCTCTGCACACCCTGGCAATGCCCTGTAGTTCTCAATGATTATTCATTCTCTTTTTCATCTCTGATACAAGTCTCTTTTGGTTTTGAGCAGCCACAGAAACTCTCAGTTAAGCCAAGGGGGTCTTTTGCTCCACTTACTTTCCTTGCCTTTAAAGGGGATGACTATTTTGTCAGGAGAGCATTCTTGAAAAAGTCCAAGTGCTCACTAACTTCTTTATTTTCCATGGAATCCCTCCCACCTGAGCTCTGAGTGAGCTAAGTTTGCTCTGCTATGATCTCAAACCTTTTTCTCGGTACCAACCTTCTGTGTAGTCAGCCAGAACCCAGGGTTTTTCTGTGGGACCACGTTTATGATTTCTAGTATATGATAATTTGTCCTCAGGATCCAGCTATCATAGAGGTACACACATCTTCAGATGTGACCTTTTTATTCTACATGCTTAGTGAGCTTACCATGGATGTTTTTGTTGTGCATAAGCTGTTTTGAGTATTTATTCAATTTTGATAAATAACCAAGCTTTTTAACCAAGTTTTGTCCCTTCTCCAAATATGTTGTGTTCTTCTTTCTCAGTGTTAAAGTTTTCCTTACTGCAGATTGATGTCCTTTCTGCCATTCATACGACCAAATTCTCACTTATGAAGTAAAAACAAAATAAATTGATTCAACAGAAATAGAACAATTTGTCTCACAACAATTGCCTGTCAGGTTGACATTTCAAATTTTGTTTTACTTTGAATTCTTTCCTGGATGTCTTCCTCAGGAACTTGCTCCCAAACCATTTCAGATAAGCTGTTCTGTAATGCTACTTATATATATATGTAAACTTGACTAATCATGAGACTACTGCCCAATTTGCTGAGCTTTGCAAAGCACCTATTAATGCTACTCCATCCAGCTTGAGAAGTTCTGTCAGAGCCTTCTTCAACTTCAAGTCTTCCTGTTCTGAAAAGTTACATTTGTTAGGTTATTACATTAATTATTAATGCTGTTTCAGGTTCTAATGGTGGCTGGTTTTCAATTAATATAATTAAATAGTTTTTCATATGATTCCTCATTCCATGATCAGTGTCTGGTCATCCCTTGTTTTTCTTACTAGATTTTTACATGATTTATCAGTTCTAGTTTGCAGTTAAAATACTTCCATTAGCTTCTCAGAGTTTTGCTGCCACCTCCTGACCCCTGGCACACCTACTGGTATCTTGTTTAATATTGTTTAATGATTTGGATTTTCTTAACTAAGCCACCTACCACCACCAAATTGCACTGTACCAAAAGCAGACATGTCCTTCATAGTTCCCTAATGTTAATATTATATTTTAAAATGGTATTTGGAGAGGAGAAAATATACAGTTGTTTGGAATACTTCCAAAAAAGGGTATATTTATGAGTTAAATGCTGATTCTAAAGTTTCTTAAAAAACAACTTCGGGATATGTGGAGGAGTTGTGAAAGAATTAAAGCCATAATGAATGCAAAGTTTATAATGTATCATCCCTAATTAAGTTCCACTTTACTTTGCTGAACTCCTGGGAGGGTGAACTGTTTGCATCACAAGATAGTTTAAATGTCACTGCTTTCTTTCCTGGCAGTTACAGAAAACGACTATTATTAATGAATATGGATGTGGCTGCAAGCCAAGAATGTGCTGTTCCATGAGTGTGATCCTGCATCTGCATTTTAGTCTTTCACTTACAGGCTAAAGAGAAGTCTGATGCTCAAAGTCAGAAGCTGGGGAATGGGATCCACACATGTTTTTGAATGGCAGGCAGAATAAGTATGAAGAAAAATAGATTATAGTCACACAAGCAGTTATCATTTAATTTTAATTTGCTGATTGTCTGATCTCATTTGCCTAGATTTTCTCCACAAAGCCCTATCTAATCCTCCCCAGAGCTAAGGCAAGAGGCAGAGTTTACTGCTCCACTCCCTTTAGGCAGGGCATGGACCTGAAGAGAAAACAGATCTCCCTTTAGTATATCCTAAGTTATCATCACGTTCAGCTGAAGTAATGAGCTAAGCTTTTAGGAAATGCATAGCAAAGAGGCCACTGCTCAGGTACAGACATGATACCAAGATTAACAGGAAATATGCAACTGCAGTCTCACAAAAGCACATTAACTAATAAAGAAGAGGGAGCCTGATGCCTTTTTTCACAAAGTGGCATACACTTGTGGCATGTTTTGAGATTTAACTTCTCTCATGGGACAGCTGATGCTGAGTGCTTCTGGCAAACAGTCTATTCCAGAGGGAAAGAGGGTTATTTTGGAGCTAACCTTGCCCTCCCAGTACACAAATGTTGCTATGTGTGTGGCTGTAAATTGGGGAGTATCAGAACAGAAGCTACAGTGCCTGAGATATACCACCAGCACTTGTGTGTTTACGGAGTAGTAGAGAGAGTTTTCTAGATTGAAAAATTAGTATTTATTACTGATAAGTAATATAAGATAAAAGATGCTCATTAAAGATGCTCATTATCTATCCAGCTATTACCAGTCATTATTAAGCATACTTGTTCTGTATCAGATAGTTAAACTACTTTTTAGTAGGGTCGTGTGACAAAAACTGAGAGCCATGTATTCCTCCAGGTACCAGGAAAGACACCAGAATTTAATACAAATTTTCCTCCAGGACCCAGAAAGATCTACGTCTTTCTCTTTCATCTAACAAGGTATGGTAAAATCTACCCTTAATATCAGGATTGTACCCAGCTATGCTGTTCTTAGTCTTCACCAAAGTGCCTCAACAGCACAAGCTTTGAAGCTTCCTGTAAGTGCCAGATACTTTAGATCTGTGCTCATTCATTGTCTCTGGGTGTCTCAAGTACAGGCAAATTCCTTGCAGGCAGTAGTGAGATGGTCTCAGATTTACCTCTTCCTAAGTAGAAGCAGATATGCTTTGAGTTCAGGCTGCAGCAAAGCTCACATCCAGAACAAAGTGTGTCTTGTGGATAAATCCACTGGCAAAGCTGTTCTTCCTTCCTGTGTGAAGCAGTCATTGCTTCTCAGGCTTCCTAGAACTCCTCCCCTCTGCTTGGGCACAGCCTCCTGCCTGTGAAAGGTGAGTTAGACCCAAGAGGACCATGAGCAGAAACAGGGACCATGAGTCTGACCAGAGCTGGTGAATGCTCACACTCCTCTCTGCCTGCTCTGGACAGGGCTGAGTTGGGAGCTCTACTCTTTCTGCAAGTGGAAGATTAGTGCTTTCTGAACCTGACTGAGAGAAAGGCAAGTGGCTGCAACTTAGAGCCACTCATTTTGTCTGAGAGTGGTGGTCTTTTCAAGTACATATTTTTACCTCTCTAGGCTGGATAACAGATTGTGGCTCTTTGGTTTCTATTCTTGCTTATCTCCTCTAGAGTGAATTGTAAGCAGGCTGGCTGTGCTTGTTGCCTGCCAGCACAAGCCAGCCAATCTAGTGCTGTAAATCTCATTATAAGTCTTTTATTTTCAACTCACTTAAACTCTAGTACTGTCCAGGTCTGCCAGAAGTGCTGTTCCTCTATAGGGGATTGGTCTTTCTTGCTGGAGAATACCTTTATACCCATTCTGACCCTTTTTTTTTTGTGTGTATGTATGTGCACATATAAGGGAGGGGTGGGAGGAAGGAACAGCTCCCCTAAGAGACAAACATCCATTTCTCTCCCTAAGCTGGAAACCTATTTAAATCTGCTTGATGGGAATCAGCCCTTCAGCTGATTCCCAACACATGCACAAGGTGGAGTGAGCAGCTCTGCTGAGTTTTTAAAGAGCCCATACAGCCTGTTACACGGGGTTTGACATTTCCAATGCAGAACCCAGCTTTCAGCTGTTTGTGCCAGGCTACCCTGATTCACGCTGGAAAAGTCGATACTGGTTCTCTGCATCACGTGGGTATTTTTCTTGCCTGGGGAAAATAT
Organism: Erpornis zantholeuca; assembly: GCA_013400515.1. Classification (NCBI taxonomy): domain Eukaryota; kingdom Metazoa; phylum Chordata; class Aves; order Passeriformes; family Timaliidae; genus Erpornis; species Erpornis zantholeuca. Next base: position 34,105 of record VZTN01030639.1, read on the forward strand.
CAACCAAAGGGTTTAGTAATTTCTGAAATTAAATTTAGTAAAGGTATATTGGTTTTCAACAGGAAAAGATTAAACTTTTTATGGAGAAAGTTTGCTTTGAAGTTGAGCAAGGGAAGCCTTTGTAGATGCTTTTTCATGCACCAAAGGAAATCTACTCTCATTTGCCCAAATTTTAGAATAATTCAAATCTCAGTTTATGGAGAGACTTGCTACTGCTTAAGGGTTAAGGTTGTCCCAGAGCAAGCTTATGACTCTCACAGTTACAGTCCTGTTTGTGCATCATTCCCACAGTTCGAATAAGGCTCTCCAGCCCCTCTCAGCTCCTAGCCTGGGCATGCACTCTCCGTACAAAGCCACTACACATGGTGCAGCCCAGGATTACATGATGGAGTCAGAATTTCCCAATAATGGTTATTTCCAGTTGCCACATGCTGAGCCGGAGCCAAGCAACGAATGGAGAGCAGGGACACTTTCCTGCACTTTCAGTGACCTCTCTGTTGGCATCTAGGCAATGTGGAAGAAGAAACTGTCTGATTCAGAGACAAACAGTGCAAGAGACAGATCTGAGGCCTTTCTGTGGAGAACCAGCAGGCTGAACTAGAAGTAGGAGCATGTGGGGTGAAAACTGGGAGAGGGCAAAAACTCAGGATTGGCAGGACAGGAATAATGTTTTGAAAAGAAAATGACAATTGGCAGAGGCTGAAGATCCAGAAAATATTGGGGTTGTAGGCTGAAGAGGTGAATGCAAGATGGGGGAAACAAACTGCTCAAGAAACTGAGGCACAAGAAAAGGAAACTGATAGAGAGGTTGTTATGAAGAGGGGAAATGTTATGAGAATGCAGTCCCAGGAAAGACACTGGCCCTAGAAACCAGTGGATGTGGGTGGCATTGGCAAGTGAGCAGTCCCAGATGAGAGAGAGCCAGGACAAAGAGTCAGGAGGGAGTTCCGAATACCTGGGCAAGGAGATGTGGAATAAAAGCTTGTCTCAGCTTGGAGTTTGAATATGAGGGCTTATTTTTAATGAGCATTGGGGAACAAAACAAATAAGGCAACAGTTGCAACAAAACAAAAAGTAGCCAAATTATCATCTTTTTGCCAAATACCTGTAAATGTACACTCCACAAGACAAGAGGGAGCCCAGGACATGAGCAACTGCCTTGTTTGGACACAGGATCCACCCTTGCCTTACTGGCATGCTGAACTGGCCACTGCCAGAGGGGACCATGCTGTGCCCACTCAACCTGCTCTAGCAGAGATGTGGGAGCCCATGGTGGGTAGATTTGCTGACTGTGGGCATTCCTGGAAGTGACACTGTTGTAGGCAGGGCAGGTCAACAGTCACCTGCTATGTGTGTGTCTTTTCCAGGGTGGACCCTCTAGATCTTCTAATGTGATTTTTACTTGCTCTCCACTTGCCACAACTTGGTCATCAGGATGTTGGCTGCATTCTGACTCCAGATGATAGGAGCAGAGGTTCTGGCTATCTCAAGTAACAATATGGCTTTTAATGATTTTAATTGATCAATCATACTAATTATGGCAAGATAAAAATGGTGAAATCTGCTGGAGATGAAATGTATCACAGTATTCATCAAATGAATAGCAGATAATGATCTTTATACTTAGTGCTGCTTTCTTGAGTAGATCCTTGAACTTATTTTGGAAACAGTTCCCGATCTTCCTTCTCTGACCAAGGTGTATGGGCATTACTGTGAGTGGTCAAGGTAGCCTGATCCTCTTACTCAGGGTTGTGTTTAATAAAAACTCCAGCTGTCTCCAGGTTTCTGTGTGCAGAAGGTTGTAATGCCACACAGATAGCACACAGGTCCATGCATGGTGCCGATCTTAATTTCTCTCTGCAGAAACATGTCACCATTTGGGTCGAGCCAATCTACTGTCACTTAAGATCAACCAGGTTCCATTAGCATTTAAGAGTCTCTTATATGTGGCATTTTCTAGGTGATGACCAAATATGTTTAATAAGGCTGGTGTTAGCACAGACCATTGTAGGAATCACTCTCTGGAGCTCCAGGGGTGGTTTTATTGCACTCAGCCCACTGGAAATGTTTACCACAGAGTAACACCTCAGTTGCCATCAGTCCTTTGAGAAAGGATGACTGAAGGCTTCATCCGTGGACTGATCTCACCCTGCTAACATGGCACACATGGGTGTGGAGATGAGCAGACAGGTATAACGCTCATTTTCCAGTTTCTGTAGCACTTACAGCATTACATTGTAAAACTTGCATATTAAGCTACACTAAAAATATCCCCTAATTTCAGTTTGTGATTTTTATGATCTTTTTCCTGTTAGTACCTAATGCTATTTATCACTTTGTATGTTCAAGGCACAGTTTCTGCATCCTCAGCTACAGCTATCTTCATCATGACTACAAATCAGATCTGAGGTTATCAAGTCAGCACCCAAAACAAGGGATATGAAACTAAGGACTAGCACAATAAGAACTCCTCTGCTGAAACCTTCTAGCAGAAGCAGACTCCATTCCCCCAGTGACTGTGTTCTGTTACTGTCATTGTAAAGCCATCCTATTTCTTCATGCAGCTGCCTGTGTCATCATTCACCACTCATTTTCCATCTCCTGCAACAATGGGACCAAGGGTCTGGCAGACAACAGATACTTTTGGTTCAGAAATTGTTTCATACCCACACCAAGCCCAAAAAATAAATATGCAGTGTTGTAAGTAAAAACTATGCTAAAAGTTCGAATTACAAAATTAGCTTTGTGAAGTTTCAGTGGTTGATTGTGCAATATTAATATTGTTGGAATGCATTTTTTTCCTGAATACAGATCCATTTATGTATTCTACCTGTTTGTCAGTTCATGGTCTTTCTCCTCACGAGGGGTGCTGAGAAAAAATTATAGGAGATAAGAAAAACAGGGAAGTTAATTTTGACTAGTCCATGCAGGCAGTTGGAACATGCTGGCATTACCACTTTGCTGCCATTTAGAATGGGAATGGCCAACAGAAAGTGTTCAAGGACATCTTTGCAAACAAATTCCTGAAGCAATTATGCTGGGATAAGCATAGGACTACACAGATGCTGTTTTATAAGAAATACTACAGTCCCTCTATGAAAGGCTTCTGCACAGAAAATATTATTTGGTTTTATAAAAGTAGACAAAGTAAGTGATTGGCTTTTCTTCAACTTGATGATTCACATGTAGTTCTGGAAATACCAGATCTAATCTTGCAGCAAATAATGTGGTAGTTTCTACCACTGAACAGACTAGAGAGAGACAGAGAGGTGGAACTATCTGGTTGAAGGTTGTTTATGCTGTACATGTGTCAGCACTTTGTGTGCAGTCAGTGGTACTGTGTGCAGGTGGCCTTTAGTGTATTCTCTGTAAGGTAGTATCTTGGGGAATTCCAGCTTTTTGCCCACTGATTGAGTGGGAGCCCAGAACCACTCCTCTCTCTGAAGCACTCTCCAGACACAGCATCAGAACTGCAGTGTTACTAAATACACAAATAAAATGCAAAAATATTGACGGAAAACTTGTGGACCAAGTATGGTGCTTACTAAACCTGTTTTTCTTTCTAGACACCAGCAAAAGGTGATGAAAAGAAATCTATTAAAGAAAAAAAACAGCCTGTTTTTGCTATGTAATGTTATTTTCTTTCAGAGTCAGGTTGGCAAGGTTTCTTTAATGTGCAGCACTGTGAACTTAAAAGAAATCTCATTATCAGCCTTCCTAGCCTTAAGCACTTCATCAAGTATTCTATGACTGCTGGCTTGCAGATGTTGCAGTTAAGGTGCTGGGTGGTGGAGTTTTGTTTGTCTTCCCTTAGGTCTTTTTCTTGATTTTGTATGTAGCTATGAATATCTTACTCCCGAGAAAATACATGAAAGCACTTACATAGGCATTAATTAGACACCATATGATTTTTTTTCAAATTCTGGAATCACAAAGGATAACTTTTAATTGCCCGTTTTTGTTTGGGGAATAGTAGTTTCTTCTTCAGGCATATATCAAAATGATCAAAAACATGTGTAATTTCTTCTCCAGAATTCTTGATTTCCCCTGGCCAACTTTTAATAAATAAGTCAACATTTATGCCCGAATCAAAGAGTTATGCACCCCTGAGTAAAAGTTCCAGTTCTTCTGTTGTGGGTCTCAGCACAGTGCATCTATCATGTATTGTTCATAGAGATCCTCAGGATAGAGATCAAAAATGAGTATAGTTCATTTCAGTTAATTTCTTAACATCTAAATTAAAGACAGAATACTTAATTCCAATGTAATCATATACAACCGGCTAGGTAAGGTTACTTACCTTTTTTATCCCTTTTCCTGCCCCAAAATAGTTGGTAAATGAAACTCTATCACTTAATTTAAACTACATCCAGAGAATATTACATGCTCATGCTGTATATCCAGGCATTAAGGAGAAGATTCCTTTTTGCAAACAGTTTGCAAAATGCAAGCACACGAGTTTAGGCTGACTGGTGTGGTATTTTGTGGAGGTAGCTTTCATTGCAGTAGAAGCTCATAATGACCCACTGGTGTCAGAAACAGCTACAAATTGCTGAGACAAGGCTTTCAGACAGATGATCCATTGAAGCCATGATTCACTGTTTGAAGTACTTCAGACTTCAAAACTGCTCCTTGCAGTTCCGCTCCCATCAGCATGCAGGAAAGAAATGCGGGGCACAGAACTGTGTGTAAGGACTGCACTCCACAGCTGCAGAACCTCCACTGTGCTGAAGCTTTTGAAATAGCTGTGCAGAGGAGGATTTTGCAGAGATATCTGAATGTATCCTAATAACTTTTAGCCTTTGATGTGCTTGGGTTAACCCAGTTCAGATTGTCAGTACATACAAAATAATAGGAGATCTTTAATGTCTAGTTTCTTTAGTTTCTTTTCTTCCCTTTTTTTTCCTGCTTGTTTTTTTTTTTCTTTTCTGCTTAGTTTCTAAAGAGTCAAGGCTTTGATGTCTGTGTGTCCCCCAATAATTATTGGATTTGTTACCAAGTTTGAATCAGAATTGACCCAGGTCTCAAATAGATTTGAATTTACTCAGAGGTGAGTTCAATTTTGTGAAAACAGGCAGCTGAGAGAAGAAAGAAATCAAATTTGGTGACCCCAGACCAAAAAACTACAAGAGCTCAGCTCTTAGTAGGTGTCAGGGAGTCTGTTCAGGGGAGAAAGCAATGTCTGTCAACAACCAAACCATTATAAAAGCTTCCATGAAAATTTTGTATGCATAGAAAATGGGGGAATCACAGTACAGATACTTGGTGTAGAGAGTGTATTGTCCAGAGTAAAAGCAGGGATGAACCATTACATATGACGTTTGCCCTTCTTTCCTTTCTGTCTTGTGCTGTCCCAATGTCCCCCAAGCTGCATCCCTAAAATTTAATTCCTGCCTCCCAACTAACACAACTGAAGTTTATGGATTCGGATTTGAATCTTGTGTATTTGCCATCCAAACCAGCATTTCAACTACCCCCCGGTTGCCCTGCCAAATACATACTGTACAAAAGCTGTCCTGTGGTCATTTGATATTTTAATTTGATTGCAGATGTTCCTGCACTCCCCTAAGGCTAGCTGTGTCTCTTTCACACTTGGATTTCATTTGCTTTTCCAGCCTGTATTCATATCAGGAAGTCATTTGTCTGAATGAGTGGCACACGGCACACCCATCCTATGACTGTGAATTGGCATTCTCATTGGATCTTCGCTTAAATTAAAAGTTCTCTGTTTTTCATAAATATTGTAAACCTGCTTTTCTAAGCTTTACATCTCGATAGAATCAAGCTTTGATTGTGATAAAAATATAAATCTGGATTGTGATGAATGGCTTTTGGGGTCCTTAGCACATAATGGTTTGGCTGTCATAAAACCTGAAAGAAGGATATTTATAGCAATATTTTGAAGTTAGAAATTACTACTGTTAACAATCCCAGATTACCAATTAATTAATCTGAAGCAACAGGTGCCTCTTGGCAGTGAATGCCATACAGATGACTCAGTTTTAAGACACTTTAGTGGTCAGAGAATAAACTGCTGGGCTCAAAGAGAGAACTGGTGGTTGCTCAATGTGAACTCTGTTTTTCCTCTTTCTATTTTTTCAAATGATGTGAGAGCAGATAATGCTGGAGAGGTATTGACTAATACATGAATGATTGTGGAAGTGCTGGCTACTCTGGTCACTGGTGTCTGTCTTTGGGAAAGGCCAACATTTAAAGCCATATTAAAGGCATCTAAGTGAGGATTTGAATTTCCAAGGCATTGAGGAACAATATCTCCCATCTATGAAGAAAGAGCAAGAACACCACTGACCAAATGCCTGTTTTCAGGTGCAAAGTCATATTTTTATGGAAGGGCCAATCACCCATTTCCCAATTCTTTTTTTTTTTTTTTAACATGGCTATACCTTGAAAGTCCAACCCTTCCATGACTGAAACTGAGCTTGAGCTATGCTTTCTGCAACTCTCAGAACTGTGTAATTCTAAATGGTCTGTCAGTGCTCCTGTCAGATCCTATCAGCTGATCCCTGCCAGCAAACAAAACTACCTCTATCTTATCCTATGGCACACGTGTTGGTCATTGACTGCAGGTACAGTGGCCACAAACCCTCTGATCACTTTCTCCCATCCAGCATCTCTTTTGCTACATTCCTGTCTTGCACCAGCTGTGCCATACCACCATCTCTGGCTTCTCATCCCAACCTTCTTCCCTTGCCCCATGCTCTCTGTCTAGACACTCTTCCTCTCAAGTCTGTTCCTTCCTTGGTTGATTATTTCTTCTGGGTTTCCCCAAAGCAGCAGCAGGGTCCAAAGGAGTAAATGACAACCTTGCTGAAGAAAACCACCTCAGTCAGCCCCAGACTATTATAGAATCACTGAAGGCAGGATCTTTGAAACACCAAGCTGTGAAGCTCTATCAAGACCAAACTGATCTTGCTGAGGCTCATAATTCATCCAGGCTGAGTTGGATTTCCAGGGTGGTTAAATTTCATGCTTTTCCTTCAAAGCATGGGGCTTTTGGGACTGTCTAAAGATGAGGTTGCCATTCTTTTTAATGTGAGGGAAACTTATTTGTTGAAAAGCAAAACCATTTTGGCTGAAATTTTTATATTCAGTCTGAGACAATTCTTGATATAAGCACACATGCATCACACGTATCCAGCCTTAGGCAGACACCTGCCATGGAAAATGTGAGCCCTGGTGGCTCAAGACTGACAACGGCATCCACAATGGAAAATGTGCTCTAATACCAGGAACTATCAGGCAGCATTTAACAGGTGAGTTTTCCCAATGCCACCTTAAATTATCCCTCCACTGCAAAACTTTTAAAAGATTCAATGAAATTATTTGTTCTTTGCAGTAATTTTCCTCTTTAAAACCTTTGGCATGCACTTGTTCATATAAAATAACGATTTACGGAAATAGAGGAAGTTGAAATCCCACCCATCCTTTTCTCTCATGGTTTATTTATTTTCCATGTGAGAATAATGAGTTTCCTGCAACAGAGCTAGATCCGCTCACACATTGTGCAGATAAGTTAATATTTATTTCCTTTTCCAAAGGCGAGTTGACACCTTCGTGTTCCCTGGTTTTTAAAAGCAGACAGTATGTCAAACAACAGTTAAATCCACCATCCTAAATTATAAAATGCCAGATTTACATTGCTGACTGCAGTTAAGCAGACTGGTAAATCAGGGTGAGCTGTACTGCTGGATGCTAACATGGAAGCTTTATTTAACTGGCTTCATTTGTTTTACTAGCAGATACTTGGGAAAGAACACATCTGCCTATTTAAGGGATTTTCTTCGGTGTAGTGCTTGTCTGGTGTCAGGCTCCACTGCTATGTGCAGTGAAGCTCACAGAAGCCGGTTTGCTATGGATTTCTCTCCCCACATTCCCTTACCCTCCCAGTTCCTTCCTGCACTGCAGTGCCATTGCTCCTTCCTGCAGTGTCTCCAGGTGCCTGAGGGTCCCCTCTGACAGACTGGAGGCATCCTGGCACAGCTACACTTGACAAAGCTCCCTCTCCAGTGGGTGCTGTTCCCTCTGCCCTGCTGGGGAGGCCAGGCATTCATCTCTCCCAGACACAGCTGCCAGGTTTCTCTTTTGGACTTTCTCTGTTACACGCCAGGAAGTGGACAAATGACAGGTGGCAGGAGGAAGGCTGAGGAGAGGTGATGGGCAGATGGTGCGAACATACGTGCTACGTTTCCTTGGGAAACCTGGTTAAAAGGAGCTCCTTATTGCCAGGGCATTACGTAAAAGAGATGAGAAATGCTGCGTGTGACTTGGTTCATGAGGCAAAGGATATTTATACTGTTAGTTAAATTCTTCTTCCAGGGTCAGCCTCAGTGCGCTACTTACAGCTTCTTCCTCTCTCTCACTCTAGTCAAGTCTCCCTTTATAGCCAAGGAGAAAAATAACCATTCTCTTCGCGTATGATTTTAAATTTTCTGTTTTAAAAGGTAAGCTGGACAAGTAATATGAAAAAGTTACAGCTGTCTTAGGCCCCTGAGTTTCTAACTCCCTGCTGCTGGAAGTGTGAATCAGGGCAGTGCAGCAGCAGTCGGTGGAGCTGTGCCAGGGTAAACGAGGGGAACTATTCCAACCATATGTGCAAACTCCACCAGAGATTTACTCACCTTCTGAAACCGAAGAGCTTAAAGTTCATTCCAATTTCACTTATCTGCCAAGCCTGAAGTTCTGTAATTCATATTTTTACATTAATAAATAATGAAACAGCTATACCAGAGCAGGGAAGGCTTTGATTAAGCATTTTATAGCAAGTAAAAGAAAAACATTTAATCTTGTGCTCAGGAGGTGGCAGCTAGGAGAAGCAGGAATTCCTTGGTTCAAGCATATCTGCATTAAAAAAAAAAAAAAAAAAAGGAATGAAAAAGAAACCTGGGGAGTTTCTTTCCTAAGGCTTTAGAGGCAGTACAATAAGCCTGGCACTTCAATAAGGGAACTGTCATAGATACAGCATTGTCTGTGCTCCCACTGCCACAGATAAAGAATAAAAGAGACTCTGAGTCACAGCACCAGAGCAACACGTTCCTTATCTGACACCTCGGTCTCAGCTAGAATGAATTTTTCAAGACACATGCTAACCACGATTGAGAATTTCAGAGCAAATAACAGGCAGGCAGTGTTACTACTGAATTACCTGTAAACCTTGTACTTCAGAAGCCTATGTTTGAAAAGCAGACCTGTTGTTCTGAGCAGTATGAATACCAAATATTGCATTAAATACCTCGTAGAGAGCATTTTGAATGTTCCAGGGGTTCCCTGGGGCTCAGTCCTTCCACTCCATTAGAGGCAGTGGCAGTTTTGGAGCTCACACTTTGCACCCCTCTGAAAAGGGGCCTCCTCCCTCAGAAACAACAGGCCAGAGGAAATCAGAACAGGACAACTCATTTCCCAGTTGCTGCTTTTAAAACAAAATAAAGCGTAAATGACTGAAGAAGTTCAAAGAGAGGACTGCAAAGTCTTTCAGAATTACCCTGAGGCTCCCAGGAAGAATAAGGTCTGACAGGAGTTATAGTTTTATGGAGTCAGGCAGAGACTAAAAATTATGAAAGTCTGTTGTGCCTCCTTTTTTCTTTTCCACACCCATCAGTAGCACATGAATGAGAACAAGTGGAGCAGCTCAAAACGTTGCTCCCATGAAGGTACAGGTTGGGAGAGAACTTCTCATTGAGAAAGTAAGTCTTTTTTTGGAAGAAATACACCATCTGAATTTCAGAGATACAACAGTGCTCCGTGAAGGATGTTTTAAGTATTTTCCGTATAACAAGCCATTTAGATTTTTTCCTCCTTAATTGCAGTTTCTTGGAGATAAGTTCTCAGGCATTTTATTTTTAAGATTTGAGAGTTGCAAATGAAGATTGATGTGACCTAGAAAATCTATTTGCTCGTTTTACATCTGGCCTCAGCCTTTGTTTTTAGTAACCTGAAAATTTTCATTAACTCTTCTTGAAACTGTTACAAAGGACTGCAAGCAGAGCCTGCAAGCAGAGCCCACAAGCAACAGGACAGGGATGCAATCAGTGAAAAATGAACTCATGTCAGGAGTTGGTGAACTCTGGTCACTGAAGACTTTATATATTCTTATGGGACTAGTTTCCATACCTCTTTTGCCTTGAGATTGCACTGCCATCTCAGTGACTAACACAACTCTTTTGCTTTGAAATTACATTTAGCTAAATTCCTAATTTATGGTCTACAGAATGGCTCCATTACATTTCCTATCCTCCCAGGCATGTCACTCTTGGGCTTGCACTGACGTAGTTTCAAAAAGATATGGACTTTGTTCTCTTCCCACCTAATTTTGCATCCTACTGACTTACAGTCGTGGGGACTGTTGACAGTTTTTTTCAGTTGAGAAGGGAGTTAAAATCATGGCGTATTTCCAGAACAAGAGCTCCAACCTCTAGGCTATTACACAAACCTGTGTGTGTTGAAATGAAAGTTGTCACAGTTGCTGCTATCTTAGGTGGGAAGAAAGCATGGAGCTGCTCAGTTCAGCAAGGTGGCTGCATCTCTGGGTAAGTGTGGTAACAGAAGTTTGGATACAAATGATGCCCAGGCACACAAACAGGCTTTTTGTGATTGGTCTCTTGGGCTGAGGCAACACAATTCCTCCCAGCGTTTTCCTTCAGGCATGTAGAGCATTTCTTGGACCTCTCCCACTGAGGTTGTCCTGCCACCCAAGCAGTGAGCCTGAGCCTCTGCCACTGCAAACAAGACCGGGTAGTTCCAGTCTCATCTACAACAACTTCCCTCTGTTGTCCTCTGCTGCATGCCAAAACTCAGGGCTAGATGTCTGGTCTGCTGTGACCATCTGATGATAGTGCAGCTGGTAGCTGCTCTTTCCACATTTCCAACCACCAGATTTGAAGACTTGTCAGAATCAGATGTAAACATTCATTCTCCCTGGAACAAACTCTAGGAAGAAGGACTGGGAGAAGCTTTTTATTCCTGAAAGGACAAAACTGAAGGTACCTTATGGGAATGGGAAGTAATTGCAAAGGTAGTAGCTCCACCTTGGTATAGGATTTCTGGTATCCAAAACTTCCCTGGGTCCTCTAAATGCTGGAGGCTAGTGTCTCATGCTTTTGTGCACTTGATCTTTACAGACAAGCAGGAAAAGGAATTTTCAAAAGAGAATTTGTGACATTTCTTATCCTTTCTTGATCTGTGGCAATGTATATCAAGCTTCATGGAAGGAAAGTTTTATCTTATGATCAGTAGGCAAAAGTATTCTGTAAGGGTATATGATGAGATTATTGTGGTGTGGACACTGGCAGGTTTATAGCTGTAAAACATTGGCAAGGAAGAGCTAAAGGAGGACTTCAGTGTGAAATATGAAATTGATTCAGCACTCCCTGTTAACTTAGATTCCCCTAGCTATTTTCTATGCTTACTGTCATGGACTCATATCACAAGAACAAAAAACGAAAAAATAAAGTTATGGTGGAAACAGTGGAAGTGGAAAGAATATCATAAATGCTCAGAAGTGATCAGGAGAAGAGAAAAAACTTTCAAATGGTGCTTCGTTAGAGATGCTGCTAAGAAGATGCTGCTAGAAGCAAAACACTTTTAACAGAAATTTAGTAATTGCCGATATCTCTAGAAGGTCTTTTCCACTAGCTTCAAAGCTAAGAAGTAAATTAAAGACTTGCACCTGTCATAAGCTGACATTTATCTCGAGCTCATTTGACATGAACAGGCTGGAGCTCCATAAAACACTATTCCAGTGTGACTACACACGAGATACAAGAGCTTTCATAACCAGCCAGGAAAAATGGGCAGTCCTGACAAGACACTGAAGCCAATTTTTGTTCTGTTCAGACCCACATTGCCCTGCTTCCCTGGAAAGGAGTAGGGTATGACACCATACCTGCCACTGGAAGACACATGCCTCTCTCTATTCATCTCTCTCAGTTCCCAAATGGTTGCATTCATCATCAAAACATTACTCAGAAGTTGGCCACATCCTCAAAACACCAAACTTCTCATTTGTAAAAAAAGGAAATTAAATACTGGTGTAATTTACCTCTTTTTGGAAAGAAAACAGAGGTTTACACAAGCAGGATCTACCTGGGGCTTAGCTAGCCCAAGTTCCTGTCCTGCTAGGTCCTCTCCCAGATTTCTGTATTGCCATACATTTTGCTTGTGGTGCAGTGTACAGTTGCAGGCTCTACCCATCACTGAACACAATGTGCTGGGCAGCTTTTGCCAGTGGGGAGTTTGATTCACATGCCTAGAAACATGGGGTTTGAGGTATGCCATGCAGCTCCTTGAGGAGGCCAGAGAACGTCACGAATGATGGCTTTAAGTTAGCACAGCTATTCTCTTTATTTGTTCAGTAAGAGAAATAACAAAAGAAGACAAGATACAACAGGTAGAAAAATCTCAAATGAAAAAAAAGCTGGACCTGTGGAAAAAGACCATCCTTTGAGCAATACGAGATACTGCAGTCAGCCTGTCTACAGATTTAAAACCTGATTTGGATCCTGCTTTTTCACTGTCATCAGTCAGCTGGAGAAATGAAACAGCTAGTAGCCAAAGGACCAGACTGTGAAAGGACTTCAGGTGCCTTGACATGCAGGTAGGTACCCATCAGGACTTTTAAAGTTCCTGTGCAGTAGAGACCAATTTCACTGCTCTACTGAACACCTTTAGGATTATGGCCATGAGTGATCCTAAAGCCATATGCAGTACTACAGGAAGGGAGTTGTAAAAAATTAATGTCTAACACGTGTTTTCTCTGATCCCAGAAACAGCAAGGGAAGTGTCAGATCGGGAAGGCCAGAGGAATCCTAGATGTCAAAGGAATCTGCAGGGTACAGAGGGAAGTCCTGCTGCTCTGCCAAGCAGGAGCAGTTTGCTGCTCTGCCCCCATATTAGTCTCAAACTCACCATTTGTTTATTATAAACACTGTTAAATCAAACGTGTCATTCATGAGAGAAGAATTTGATCTGCTTTCAGTAAGAATTTGTCACTTGAGAGGTTTCTGAATTCCTCCCTGGATTCATTTGCATGTTTTACCAGTCAGTCAATGACAGTTCTGCCACAAGAATATTTCCCTTCTTAACAGATGGTCACTGGCAGGTTTCATCTTTAAGCCATCTTGTGTGTGTTTTAACATGGTAAGTGGAAAAGCAGTGATTACTTCACAGTGTTCACTTTGAATGACTTGAGCATCACAATGAAGGATATACAAAAAACACGTTGTGTTTTATTGCCTGCAAAGTCTGAATCTTTTCCCCCGGGAGCAAGGGATGATGAAGCGAGTGGTGCTTTTGACAGCTGTGTGTGCTGAATCGCTCTTCGGAGCCAGGTCTATCCATCGACTCTAGAGGGAAGCAAAGACAAGCTGCCTTCGCAGCGAGCCCTCTCCCTTGGATGCCCGTGATTAAGTGCAGCAGGCCCTGCTGCACGCTCTGCCCTTCCACTGCCCGTTCTGTCTAAAGGTCGCAGGAATTCTGCCCTCCCGGCAGTGCCCTAAATTAAATGTCTTACAACATGATGGGGGTGAAAATTCCAAAAATGCAGACAGTCATGAACATGAGCTCCAGCAAAGGCTGCTATGAAATGCCGCACGCTTATTTTCCCAAATCCAGGACCGCCCCCTCCTGGCTGTCCGGGCGAGCTGCCCGGGCTGGGCCAAAGCGCACAAAGGCACAGCGCCGGGGGGGATTTCTGCCCACCCGGGAGTACCGAACGCTGAGACTTCCCTGTCGAGCACGGAATCTCCATGCCTCCCCTTACAGACATACTGAGTTTTAGAATTAAATGCCTGAGGCGGAAACACAGCGCGAGTGACAAAATGAACTGTTTAATCTGCCTGCTTGGTAGCAGATAAACGGCAAATCAGATTTTATCTCTTCTTAGTGAAGTGGAAATCATGGGGATGAACAAACTCCTAAAAATAACAGAATAGCTAAAATCACTGCTTTCTCTAGAGCAAATGTAGCCCTTTGGGAAAGTGCAACAAATACCATCTGTGTTTCCAAAACTCCGAAGTTAATTTGTTGCAGACGTCGCTGTGTATAATGAAAATAGACATATTTTGTGTGGCAGAAAAACATCTTGCAGGTATGAAAAAGTACCCAAATACTCCCCTCTAATTAACTCCGGGGGGGGGGGGGGGGGGGGGGGGGGTGTTTACCTGAAAAACCTCAGTTTAAAAAACCACTGTTTAAATCAGCCATCAAACCTATCTGTTGGGGATTTTAAAGTTAGGTTAATACACATATTGACAGCTGTTCACAATGAAGCTGAGAGGGGAAACTGTGAAGGAGTTATGACATTTATGACAGATATATTTTTCTGATTATTGGACAAGAAGTGTAACTTACAAATAGCTAACACCTTGGTGAGGTTTCTTCAAAATGGACAACTCTACAGGGTTTCCTGACAATCTGTTCTTTTCACTGTCTCTTTAAAGCACTCCTATTGCTTGTAGTGCGTGTTCAATGTAAGGTAGAATTTAGAAAATATGCCTTCTCATCAAAATGTTTAACTAGAATTTAAAAAGAATTGGGAGTGTAATTCTGAGATGATGTAAATGAGTATTTGCTTTAAAACACCCTATCTGATGGGAAGCTGGGGGAACCCAATACAGTATTTCAGCTGACAGCAGAAAAGCATCTTTGTTTTAAACTATGGCTGGAATTAGGTGATGAAATACAGAATACAGATGGAAATGTGGAGCTGAATTCCCCCAGTGTTTGGTGTGCTGTATGGGTCCATTGCAAAGACACGTTTAGAACTAGATTATAATCTAATTTTTTTGCAGCATAGCAGGTCCCCAAATGTTACCCTGTGAAATTCAAAAAGGGAGGCAGCACATGGGAAGCTGAGGCACTGTGGTGCTGTGATTTTATATTTGACTGCGAAGATGTAATATGTCTGTTTTTTCTTGTACTGCTTGGACTCGGAATGACTGAGAGTTCATCCAAGCATCAACTGCTCCTGTGGCAGCAAAAATCCCCTTGAAGGGTTGTTACTTCACTTTTTTTCCCAGACAACTGGGTTATGAGAATGCAGAAAATGTGGAGTCATTTGGGCAAGCAATGATGCAAACACAAAGAAGCGAGCCCCAGAAGGCAGCGCCGTGGCAGAGGGGATGACAAAGCCAGGCACTGTCACTGCTGAGATGGGTTCAGCGCAGAAAAATGTTTCTGGAATGCATATGTGATTCCTTGTCCCTGGCTCATTGTTTGGAAGCTTAGATCAATACTGCTGCAGCAAAGATACCCAAAAAGCTGAAACAAAACAAAACATGCATTCATGGGATCATTGTCATTCAAAAGCACACATTTCCCAGCTAAAATGAAGGTCAGTCAGAAATTACATCTCTGATTTCTTCAGGATTTCTCTTGCTGTTTTGGCAGTTTAAGACCCCTTTGATATTTGAGCAAGGCCTTTCCTTTGCACATCTGATCTTCATTACGGTTTATGGCAATGGTAATTCGTTTCCTCCCCAAGGCAGCAAATCTGAGAAAGAAAGCGAGTACAGTACGATTGTTTAGGAGAGAGGCACACTGCACAGTGTTTTAACCATTTCTCCATTTTATAGCTGTGTCTCTTCCCCACGGATTACCCTTGGACACAGCAACACCATGAGTTCCTCCCATGGGAATGCCCCATATCCATCAGAGAAATCACTGTGTCTGGATGCACAAAAAATCAGGTTGCATATTTACCTATTGAAGCAGTGACATCTGAGCAATAAAGTTGTGGTTTGGAAACATTTTTAGATGCTTTTGGTGACTAATGAGGTATCAATAAGCACCCAAGTTTTTCTTCCAGCTGCAACGGTCTCAGGGGCTGCTCTCCCCACCTCTCTCCTCTTAGAAAATGAGGAATGTTCTTGCTCAGTTTCTGGAATGCAAGTCTGTAAAAGGAGGGTATATTTCCTCATGGATCAACTTTGTGGTAGCCAAAGATACACTGAGCTTTTGCATGAAGGAATGGGATGAATGAAACTGTGGCTTGCACTACTTTTTTGTGTATGCAAAAGACAGAGGCAAATGTTCCAGTTGAGAGTGTATTGAAAGCATTTCAGACAATGTGATGGTGGCAGAAAATGTTGAATGCTTATGTGCTTTTTCCTGTGGGTGGTATGAGGCATTTTGAGGTCATTACAATTGCAGTAAGATTTTTCATGTCAGTTTGTGACATACACTTCATTCTTTTATTGCTTTCACTTCTCTGGCTTGGTTCTACCAGGAGTTCCTTGGGTTCATTAAGAATTTTCATGGAGTTTGCAATGTGAGAGGCTACTGAACATGCCTCTAGCACCATCAATCTGCTCCTGGACAAAATATACTCTTACAGACTTGGGGGATGATTCGTAGTGCCTTCAGGCACTTCAAATACCATCCTGTTAGTGAAGACAAGTGATGGGTACATTTATTTCATAAAGGTGACCATAAGTATTGCACTGGGAAGTGCAGGCAGCTGGCAAGTTTTGCAAGTTTGATCCTGGTGCCTGGCAGAAACGCAGCAGGCAGAATTGTCAATGATATTTTTTTGTTTGCTTGTATAATACATTTTTAAAAGCCTAAATGTGTTTTTAAATAGGCCTATGTACATTTTAAATGGGACTTCAAAGTGCAGCAGGATTTCCCTGGGACACACTGTATTTTGCCATGAAGATACCAAGGATATTCAAAGGATATTCATAACATTTTCCCTAGAAGAAGGAAATTTCCTAACTCATCATACATAAGCCTTCCATAAAAGTAATGCAAAACTTCCACAGAGCAGGAGAGGAACAAAGCCCTACCAGCTCTTGCTGTTCCAGTGACACAGCAAACCTGCTTGAGGAATACTTTATAAGCCAAAATTTCCACATAGTTAACACTAAGGAAGTATCCCTCTCCTCTATTACTTTATTAGACTTTTAATATTAGCTTGGAACACATAACTTGTGAAGAATATCACGTGAAGGAAAGAAGTGTTTATTGCATGTATTTGTCCATTTTCACTGATAGTAAAGGTTGAAGAGATGAGGCCCCTCCAGAACGAGCTGGTGGGGGGGCCCAGCACTGTCCTGCCAGCAGCTGGGTGGGTGCCCAGCCTCCTGTGGGGAACACTACATAAGGAAAGCTCTCTTTCACTGTGCCACTCTCTCATAAATCAGCCTAATTACTCTAATGAGGAGAGCTGCATCCCTCTGCTGTGAGCCTCGCTGGTTTACAGAGAGGGGGAAGTAAATAAAAAGGAACAATGTTGGCTGCTGCTGCAGGAGGGACACAGGGAGGGAGAACAATAGTCTTGAGTCTCCTCCCTGCCACCACGCCGTTAGGAGGGAAGAAGCGAGATGGCTTCGTGCACACCCCTGGAGTTATTCCAGATCAGAACTGAAATCAGATGCTGGGCTCAGCAGCATCTGCTGAAGAAAAAGCACATAAAACAAGAATGCAGAGGCATGTTATTTTCCAGGCTCTGAGAGAATGTTGCTAAGGAAAGAAGGGCTTAGCAATGTCTGTCTGTGCAACTAACACACTATCAATACTGACCTGAGCTCTAACAGCAGCATCAAGTCTTTATACCTTTGGATTTTTTTAGAGTAAAGGTGGATTTTACTTTTTGTCTCTTAAAATATGTATTTTGGTTCATTTTCTTGCTTTATATAAGCTTTTATTTGCAATTGCAGAAATTAGAAACTTCTTTTTATGTAATGAAATCTTAGATTATTTACTACATGAATCCAGGAGTTGAGGCTTTAAGCAAACCACAAAGAGATTTATTATAATAATAGGAGAGCCAAAAATTATGGGCAGCCCTACTCATTGTTGTCTCTATTTTTGTCATGTGTCTCCTATTGTCCCCTCTTTATGATGACTGAAACAAATCATTCAGGTCTAGATTGCACATTATGATACCCACAAAGCCTCCTTGCTATTGTTTGGGCCAAATTAAGAGCATTTGGCAAAAATAATTGTGGAATGGCATCAAAATTCATGTTCACTTTGCCAAGGATTTAATTATTTCTATTGTGATAAATTTTTCATGTTAGATACTAAATTTATATGTTAATAAAAACATCTGAAAAATTAAACAATTCTGGCAGTTCATCTGACATTCTCTCGGAAAAATTCCTCTGGATGTTGTTAGATGCTTATTCTCTCTTGTTCAGAATTAGTTCTATTAAAATGTCTTCATCCTGCCCTTTACACAGCATACTTACTTCTATCTTTAGCTTCAGTCTGATAAATTGTTCCATTTCTAAATCCCATCTTCAGTCTTCAGCTAGATGTTGAAAATATGTGATCATATTTTTGGCTTTTCAGACTCCAAAGCAAGCTCTGCAAGTACTACAAACCCTTTCTGTTCAGTCACCTTCCCATTTACCTTTCTTGCATTCACTTGCCGGAGATAAATATGTTGTGATGTTAGGAGATCCCCTGGAGCCTCTTTCAGCCCTGAAATTGCTTGTTCCTCTAACATTCCTGATTCTGGGAAGCACCATATCAGGTTGATAGGTCTTCTGGCAGAAGACAGGCCATGTCTTCTTCATTGCTGTTGCATGCTCTCTCTCCCAGGAATCAGCAGCTACCATTCTCCTGCCATCCCATAGGGCTTCCAGCTGCTGCTGGCCTGGAAGCTCCAGCATTCTATCTCCAAACCAGACCTTGTTCCCTGTCACCAGCAGATCATGTTGAGGCTGGACTAAAAGGGGCTTCCCTGACAGTTCTGAATAACCCATAATGACTGTGGAAAGCTGGGTGTAGTTACTTTACCCAGCTAAAGGTACTAAGACAGGGATTTAAATATACATGTACAGAAAGCCAGTTATTGTCCTACAGATCCTACTCCACGGATTACGAGTGCCTTTCTAAAAGCCATCATTGCATCTGACTTGATTGAAGTATAACATAGTGTGAAATTTTCAATAGGACTTTGACCATGACCAGCTTCAGGCACTAAAAATGACACATATCAGGCCAAGCACAAAGTGTGAGACTGTTGTTAAATCATGGAAAAGATTTAGAATTATGTGTATTTGCATTTCTGAGCCTTTCTGCTTTCCTTTGCGCTTCTGGCCTTTTCTTTACAAGAAATAGAAATGTAACTTCAGAGGGTAGAGAGAAGGACAAAGAAAATGCCTTGATTTCAGGAGCCAGGCCTTTGAGAAATGCATGAAGAATCCTGAATCTTAAAAACCAGAGCAACAGCAAGCAGAGAACAAAACCCACTAACTTTCAGTGGGCCTTGTGGCAAAAAATCTTTGGGACCAATTAAAGTTTAATTAACACCTCAAAACTCAGTCACGAATTTTAAAATTATTTTTTGTTACCTTCTTTGCTCTTATACAGGCCACAGCACTAGAAACAGAAGTTTACATTTTGAAATCCAGTAACACTGCTCAAGTACTTTAGTTAGTTTAAGGGGATTTGTGCTCATGCTAATGAGATTATTTTTACTACAAGTTACATCATAGCTTCCCAATGTAACAATCCCAATGTATAGAGGTAGCACCAAGTAGCTCAAGCAGCTATTATTTATTTTAAGGACACATAGATGTGGCACTTAGGGACACGGTCCAGTGGTGGGCTTGGTTGTTCTGGGTGAATGGCTGGACTTGACCATCTGGGAGGTTCTTTCCAATTTAAGTGGTTCTGTGGCTTTTGATACCTCTTTAGAACATTTGGCTGTGCTGTCCCATCCCACAACCAGATGCAGAAGTTATTTGAAGCAAAGGCAAGTTTCATACAAGGGAATATGCAAGTTGTAATTTAAATCCACAAAGTCAAGTTACACTTCCCAATGTTTGGTTGCTTCTCACTTTGCCAACACCTGAAACTATAAAACACTTATCAGCTAATCTAAATTAAAGGTCATCTTAATGTCTGAGAACCAAACCTCCCTCCAGCAACATCAGTGTGATGACACATGTAATATACATGGCATAGTAAGCCATGCAAAAGAACTTTTACCTAAGAGTTATAGATAAATATATCTATAGTGTTGTTACCTAAGTAACAACACACTTATATAAGTAATATGTAATATGTATATAATATACATGCAATAGAAGTAACAATGTATACTGCTTTATTAAGCTTATCTAAAATATAAAAGGAATTTTAGACTGAACACGTCTGAGACCAAAAATCTGTGTTTTGGACAAGCAGTACTTCCAGCCAAGAAACTCCACATAGGACTGAAGTTACTGAAGTATAAAAGATCTGCAATGACAAGCAAACACAACATTTTGTTGTTTCTCTTTTCCTTACAATGGCTGCTTGCTTTTAGAATTTGCATTTGAAAATCTTTTTGAAGAAAAAAATAAAGATCCCACGGGGAAGCTTTAGGTGCCTCCCATGTGGAACTAGCTTTTCTTGAAGCAAATTATCCCACGTATTCAAAAGAAAACTCTTTTCTTACTCAGCCCAGTAATGATGTAGGAAGGAGCAAGTTAAAAGAAACTCTCACTTGCTACTCTTGGAGGCAACCCCGTTTGATTCCAACCATGGCCAGCAGTTTTGTCCTTTTGAGCTTTTCCTTGTCTTTGATGGAGGCCAATATCAGATATTGCCCTGCCCCAGGTTCTTTCACTGCATTATCAGAAGTTTGCCCTTTCTTTGACGAAATGATGTGCTCTAATAAAACAGCATCTTGGAGGAGCCACTTTGTCACCAAGACTTTGCTATCAGTAAATAACAACAGAAACCTTTATGCAAACCAGCAGGACTTTAAAAATAACTGAGCTACTGTCCTCTTTCAAAAACTCTTTGCATTCAGTCACCCCAGACAGTAGGAAAACCAAAACATTGTAAAGGTCTGTGCAGACACTGTTGGTACCCAGAGATTTCACAGCATGTGAACTTTTAATTGCCTCTCCTTCCTCTCTGTGCACAAAGGCATCTGCAGTGTTTAGCACACCTTAGTGGAAAAGAGATTAGTTTGTAAAATAGAGCAGGATTGCAAAGAAAATTGCTAAATACATACAATGCCTTGACACAACGTTTTACAAGTAGCCTGATTGTGCCATACTCCGCTCTGTCTTAGGACATATTTACTATTTTGCAACACAGGTCACACTGAGAGCTTTGAAGAAGACACAAATGACCTGTACCAGCTTCCTCAATGAGATCATTATCTGCAAGATCCAGCACTCTATTCCTTTTCCTCTTTCTAGTTTCAAGTTATAATCTTTTCTCAAACACAGAGCTAACGTTTCTGGAACAAACTCACATAACTCTGAATATAGCCTTAATACTAATTAAATTACAGGATCTCATACAGGATCTTTATATGCAGAAAATTATAAGCAAAGTCAGCATTTATCCTCAGTGACGAGCAAAATAAACTTCTGTTCCTTAATCTCCATAGCATATGAGCAAAATCACATTTCCTTCCATCCATCCATCCATCCATCCATCCATCCATCCATCCATCCATCCACCCATCCATCCATCCTTTTGACCTACAAATCTTTTTAGGATGGGTTTTTCCCATCCCACCCTTTTCTTAGGATGACACTCAAATCAGGTGTCTGTTGTTTCTCTAGAATATAATATTATCACCCCATCCAGCCATAACTTTTGGAGCACCATCAAATCAAATGATATCTGTTTATCTTTGCAAACAATTTTCCCAAGTGTGCCAGAACACCTCTGGACAAGATCAAGATACTGGTAATATCTCTGACCCACCACATGTCAGAAGAGCAGCATGTTTCTGGTCAGCGGCTTGGGATGACTAAAAACATGGCAAGCAAGGAGCTAGGAAATAGAGGCAAGAAAAGCTCTTGCAGGAGAAGATGGGGATGGTGCTACAAATGATTGCTTATGTGGAAGCAAGACTGGGGGGGCTACTGAAAAAACAGGGTACACAACCTCATGCAAGTTGTTAATGTCCAACCTGTTTAAATAGTCTTTTCTAATGGCAGATAATTCTGAAGTATTAGACAGCTTTCTACCAAGATCTCTGTATTTATAAAAATGCTGAGTTTTAACATATGTGTGTTTGTATATATATATGTGTGGATATGTGAATACTGCTGACAGGTGATACCTGTTAGGTTAAAGCAGTTCTTATTCTGAATTCATATGGCCAGCTTCTTTTCACTATAGAAGAGCTCCATCCATCCAGGTATCTAGAGTTCCTCACTTGGCATACTATTTCAATCCATTAACCCAAAACAAGCTATGGTGGAATACGGTTCCCTCACAGCCTGCTGCTATTACATGGGTTCTGTATGCTGTTAGAGATGGACTAAAATTCACACCTCCCACCACCTCTAAACATCAAGAAGCCTCCATATCTAAAAAACCTGGTGGTCTACATGGACTAGTATTAAACTAGCCTGATAAAACAATAGGGTCTATAAAGGCAAGGTATCTGAAAAAGGTTAGGCTTTGAAAGGTAATTAATTAGCAACTATCATTAAAAGTTCTTTCTGTTCCTCTGCCTCACCTCCTACAGTCAGGTCCCAAAGCAAGGGCTTGGAAAGAGCAGGTCTGGAAAGCAAGAGTGGCTGCTCAGGAGTTGGGATACTTTGTCATGCATGGTCTATCCATGGGGAAAGGAGTAACACATTTAAACATCATCATCATCATCATGCTGTGTGCGATGCGGAGTAAGTAACAGCAAAAAAATATGCCTCTAATCAGTTATATCTATCCCTTCCCCCAACATACGGGTTAAGAATGCATAATTCTGTCTGTTTATGTCAAAACACCAAACGGGACATGAATCCCTGGGAACCAGTCCAAGTCAGAGCATTCAATTGAGGCTGAAAAAGCAAAGCCTCCATTCCCAGATCTGTCCCTGATTTGGGGCAGATTACTACTGAGTGTCACTGTCAATCATGGGAGATAAAGATATTAACATTCTCCGTAAGGTACTATGTGATCAGTCCTTTGGAAGCACTTGTTTATATATCCTATATAAATATATATGTCTCCATATGTGTAATTTTTAAACACTTTTAAAAACAAGCATGGCTCAGCTGAATTGCTGCTGTACAGGTAGTTTCCTTCTGACACTCCCAAAGAAAACATTCTCACATGCACACCACGAATGTGTATGGCAGAGTGCCACGGGAGGCCTCAATGGAATACTTCATTAAAAAACAAACAAACAAAAAACCGAAAGCACATTGCAAACTGAGCAAGCAATACTTCACACAAATCATTTAAACTAAGAGGAGCCACAAAGTTCGCAACTTAACTTTAGGATTAAGTCTGCATTTGATCAGCAACTTGGTGTACTACACATTGAATACCAACAATTTACAGGCTGTGGGCTTCAGTGGAGCTTGGGCATCTGTATTTTTGGTCACAGGTATTTGAATAACTTGAATCTAAAGCAAGAACATTTTAGGCCTCAGAGAAAAACCACTAAACAGAACAGGATTTTAAATAAATCTCATTCTCATGGAGTCATGTCACTAAGTCACTTGTCACTAAGACACAGAATTCCCCAAGTTTCAAGAACAGGAAGAGGTCAAACTTTTCTAACAAGTCCAGTGACTCCAGAGTGTACCAGATTTTTTAAGTGTGTCCACAGGGTCAACTGCTTCTGGGCAAGGCAAGACAGCCCTCACTGAGCCCAGTACTGTGGCAGCTACACTGCTTCCAGGTGCACCTGAGCTCCTGCATTTAAAGATAACCTGGCTGCAACTGGGTATCACATTCCTTGTGACTGACAGCATGGACTGGGTTTTCTTCTTACCAGCTTGCTTCAAGTGAACCTTACAACAGAGAACTATGACCATTCTAACCACCTTGTTTGAATTGTCTCACATCACTTTACCACAGACACAGCTAACAACGATATCTCACTTACTAGTGAGCAGCACAAATGTATAGCAGGACTTCTGTTACTGAACAGCTGCCTAACCATGTAAGAATTACTGCCAGTTTTTTGTTTTAAACACCTGACAGTGTATGATTCAGCCCTGAATACTAAGTATATTACAAAAACATTCAAAAAACCCCATATATGAATATATGCTGATATTCAACTTAAAGTGCTCTCACTGTATGAGAAAAAACAGGCTTTAAAAAAGTGTAAGCTTGCAGAATACGAAGGGGATTTTATGTCAGGAATTGACAGACATGCCCTATCAGAATAAGTATCCAAGTTCTATGAACTTGTTAATAGTCATGTAACAACAGAAAGAAAATACTACAAATAGTACTTTGATCTAATTCTAAACACAGACAGAGAGATTTAAAAGCCTTTAGGAAAGAAATATAATACTTTTTACTATGTTCAGCTAAATAAACTAGGTGGTTTAAAAAAACCTGTAAATTACAAATCTGTCATGGACTGTGACATAAATAATTTTCTAGAAGTGTTCCCATATATCCCAAATCAATGGAAAACCTCAAGCCAATTATGGGAGCTCTGACAGAAGCAAGAGAACCTATGCATATGAAGCTCAAAAAACAACACCTCTTAAGATTTAACCTTAAAATGCTCTGTGATCAGTCGATTAGGTATCGTAATTTTAAACATTTTTCAAAGTAAGTGTTAAAAATTGTTCAGCCTCCTACTTTGTTTTATAGTCTCTAACACTCCTGTGGTCTTGATTTAGGCTGGCCAGGAAGCTGTGTGTCTACTTCACTCAAGATAATAAACTTGCACTCTCAACACTGTTCTAAATCCTTCAAGACCAAGTACACACACTCTATACAAGAGTGCTGGTAAGGCTGAGAGGAGAAGCCACTCCATGAGACTTCATAGGCCTGAAGTGAGATGTGAGAAAAACAAGCTCCCATCCCAGTCTGTGGAATCACAATCAATCCCACCTCCAGAGCAAGACTGACAGGAATTTTTTCAAATGCCTTTTCTGTGATCTCTGTCTACAGGTGCCAGTTTTCCTCTAATATGCATGAATCGTGTTTTAAAAGTAACATTTTGCCTTTCGTGACATTCAAATTAAGCATACTTACAAATAGTATCAGCTTTGCATATAATAATAATATGGGTGGGCTATGATCAAAATGCAAAGATGTTATTTTCCATCCTGCTGCTAAATAAGATACCCAAGATTGTACTAAAATTTACAAATTTTCTGTAGTAGTTACTACAGCATATCCATAGTCTTGCACAAATAGACAAAAAACCCCTGCAAATTGTTCCACCCCACAAGATCTGGTGAAACTACTTTTGAAACTACTACAAAATCGAAGTGTTCTACTAGCCCCAATTCTACTAATATCTTATTTTTGTAAATACAGACTACAACACAGAACTGCTTTTCACACAAATCCCACAAGCTACAGCTATGAATGACCTTACAGCTCCCAGTTCTGCAAGCTTGAACCTCTCCATGTTTTATGAACAGCTAACACTCAAGTAGCTGGATTTCACAGCTTCATCTGAAACCAAGGATGACAACCATCAAGGACTATTCTGGAGCATTTAATAAAATCACTGACAGATTTATAAGTAGTTAAGGGGCAAAAACCAAAAAACCCATCCCAAGTTTAAAAAAGGCATAGAACAGACACCCAGGAAGTGGCCATGGTGCCTGACTCCTCCCCAGTAAAACAACAGACACTGACAAAGCAATTGGTGCACAAATTAAACAAACACCACTCTGTCCTTCACCCAAGAGAAAAAAGAAAATATATACATCCATAATTAAAACCACACACATACACTGTGATTTTAGGAAAACTTGCCTAATCATCTGTTAAGAAAACCACCAACACACACAAACAAATCAACATTAAAGCATTTATTAATGCTTCTTCACTCGTTCCTGAAAACGAGAAAATAAATTAAATAAATAAATGAATAAAAACTGTTTTGTCTACTTCTTGCATAAAACTCCAATATAGGATCTACTCAAAGTTAAGGCAACTGCCCCAAGTTACATCTTATCACTTAAATCTCTCCTAACAAGCAAAATCATCTAAGGAGTAATGGATACTGATCTTCTGCACAAGACTCATCTGTATGATGAATTAACTGTAGACCTTTGATTCTCTGGCTAACGATCTTCTGAATGTTCTTGGTACAGAATTACCAGTACCTTGTTTCAGTTTAGCTTAATCCACTTTATTGATTTGGAATGGGACACACTTGTACCCCACGAGTTAGGATGGGATTGTACTCAATTCTTAAACAGGAATCCAAGATCCAGTCACCTGGAACCAGTCACCTGGGTGCAGACTACAGTTTGCTTCATTGTTTGAATGGACAATTCTTTAGGTATCTGAAGATGCCTAGTCTTCCTGGTCTGAAGAATGCCTGGTCCAAGGAAACAAATCTCTTGCATTCACCAAGTTGAGCCAAAAACCTGCCAACTCTCTGCCTAAACTCTCCAAGGTCAATCTGACACACATGCAGAGTACAACAAGTACACACAGAACTTAGGGTTCTTTATAAAACCCAAGCAGTTCACTGAGGACTGTTCATAGGAAAGCAACCAGGACAGAAAACAACAGCACTGCATCCTGTGTGAGCCTGGCAGCACACTTACCCAGCAAACAGGAGGCTTGGATACCACAGCCTCCTGGAACAGAAAGAGAAAACAAAACATAGGTTGCCTCTTTTGCTGTCAGTGGGCTTAAAGGAAGGGGAAAAAATCCAGACTTCAGATAATTTATCGGGTAGCAAGACCTCAGTAGCTCAGTACAAGTACACTTAAAGCAGACAGAAATTAGGAGAAACTCCACCTCTCTATCATACTATCATACCCCCTCAAGCTCCAGTCTTCCAAAACCACGACTTCACATCCACTCCTTCTCTTTATTCCCTACCCTTGACATTAGGGCCAACCCCCAGTCCGTTCATGTCCATTTCTGTAAGGTGATTAACACAAAGTGCATGTGAGGAGGAGGCACCTGAACTGCGGGGTAAGCACCTCTGAAAAGAGACAGTAATGGGATGTGAATGGCTGCTGGCATAAGCGACTCCACTCAGTGGCTCCTACAATCACTTCCACGCAGAAAATTACTTCAACGTACCACCCACAAGCAGTTTCTTTGATAACTGCCAAACTCTCTTCAGTTTACTTGCACGGAGTCAACACTCAAATGTTTTGAAAAAACTGTTGATCACTGGTATTTGAAGTGCTGGGTACATATTCAAGAAGCATTGCTATAAAAGCAGGGAATCATCAGGTATCTTCCAGTTATGTTCTGTTACTTCAAAACCAGGTAGAGCTGCCTTTACATAAATTCAGGACTTTAGACCAATGCTCTAAATGCATTTCACTAAATCTTTCAATCAGGCACAGGTGGGAGTTTCAAAGTGCCTCCTCACATACCAAGTTAAGATACAAAACACCCCAATACAACAGTTTAGATTAGGAACTCAACTTTTGGGGTCATTAAGGCTCCTAGACTAAGCACTGCAGTAAAGCACCAGGTCAATCTCAGAGAGTCATGTAAATTTAATATAAAAATTAAGTTAGGAATAAGTATGATACTTTGAACTTACAACTTGCCTTATTTCAGGTAAACTTTCTGTTTCAGGTTATCCTTGCAGAGCTGCTGCCATCTGCAAATTATCATTTCTCTCCCAGCAATGTTGTGGACCAACTTAGTTTGCATGTCTCCTGAACAAAATGAAGTTGTTTAAAAGCTATTTATGTCAAGATTTATAGTGTCTGAAAAAGCAGTGAAAAAGGTTTGTCACTTCAATAAAAGGCTTCATTTGGGTCAATACAGAATATAATGGTATGCACTATTTTTGAGTAGCAACTCTACCAGTGCACAATGACTGCCACACTTGGGAGTTATTCTAAAAATAGGCAAGTCCTCTCCACCTTTAAATGTGAATTTAAATGGAAATTTTAGATTGGGATCACTGCGTGGAATTCTAGCAGTATTTCAACTTTTTTTTTTTTTTGAATGTTGAGAGGCCCCATTGTGTGTGTAAATACTAACCAACAGTAACATTTTTCCCTTAGTTTTGTAAAAAAAAAAAATCAAGTATCTCTGGTTATTTAGTTTTGACACTCTAATAGCTATAATTAGACATAATAATGTCTGGAAGTAGATTGCTTTAAAGTCTTATAAGGCTTTTCTTAAAACTTTTATCAGTTTCAGTAGAACAAGAGGCATTATTTATGATTATTCTAAGGCAAACAAACCTGTAATTATTGTGTGAGACCAATACTAAAAATTAACTGTTCTGTTTGCTATAAATGAGCTTTTCATGATACAATTTTTTTTTCACAGACAATTTCGAGTTCCACTGCAGCTAATAAGAAGCAGTTTACATTTGCAACTCAAAGTTCTTGCACTTTAGTTATCTCTTTTCCTGAGTCTTCCTATTTTGCTGTAAACCAATTGCTACTACCAGGCTAAGGAAAGACAGAATGTCATAAAATGTCCAGTCAAATAAACCACTTCTTTTCTACTAAAAATAGCAAAATTTTTGTGTTTCACTTCAACATAAACAAGGCAGTCCTGAGTGCTGCAGAACAATAGCAGCACCCCTGAGGATGATGTAATTTTATCACTTCAGCATTATCCACTGCGGATTCCCCAGAGGGAAGCCCCTGCAAGTGCCATACAAGTAAATTGTGATTACCTCAGTCCCACTCATCCCTGATGCAGCATGGCAACCAGAAGAACATAAAATTTGCTTCCTATTACTGATGAAGAGCTATTACCAAAACTATTCACATCTCCATACCCTCTACATGTGCACCTGAGAGACACACCATTATCAAGTAAGGAGATTACAACTACACTTCTTTCCATTTAATTAACTGGTATTGAATGAAG
Organism: Erpornis zantholeuca; assembly: GCA_013400515.1. NCBI lineage: Eukaryota > Metazoa > Chordata > Aves > Passeriformes > Timaliidae > Erpornis > Erpornis zantholeuca. The sequence goes on from VZTN01030639.1 coordinate 62,827, forward strand.
ATTTGACAAGACACAGCTTAAAAAGTTACTGCTGCAACACACAAAAGAGTGGGACAAATGCACATGTAGGTACACACACGCACAGAGGTTCAGTAAAAATAAAAAACAGCATTAAATCAAAATTTCTGCTATGCTGTTATGTCATCCCTGATCTCTAAACTAAGTTCTATTTTAATGTTCTCTGTAAGAATGTCTGATAGCTGCAAACTACTTCTCATTTTCTTCTTTCACCTTTCCTATGTATTTCTTTCACATCATTCCAGGATGTTCACTATTCTCTACAATCTTATTACAATTATTTAGAAGATCAGTATAGAGTTAAAAGGCACTAAAAAGGCTTCCAGAAATTCCATTACTCTCCTTTACCTCGGACTATCTTCTTTGGTCTGGTATTTAGCTCTGTACTTTTTAACTGGACCCCAGTGGCTTCTTAGAACTTCTAGTCACTACTGACACATTTTTTGCGTCACATTTTAATTACTGGTCCAAGAGTTCATGGTGTAGCTGTCCGTGCACTTGCAGTAAACCTTGCAGCACATTTCCTTTCTAAACAAGGCTTTGGAGAATAGCTTCAAAAGATGCATGAACCACATATGGTGTTGAATTTTAAGCCTCTGTGCCCTGCATTAGTCCTGATTTCTCACCTTATCCCTCTGTTTTTCAAACAGGCGATTACTGTAAACAGGGGCTATCTTTGTGCATGCATCCGACAGAACTCCAAGCTCCTAGAAGAAGCTAAATAGCTCATTTCCACTTGGTCCCAACAGTAAAGCCTAAGCATTCAGAAAGTGAAAAGAAGTAGCATCTGATTGACTTGCATTCACTAGTTTTCAAAGAATTATTTATCAACAGCCATCTGAAGTCAACCAATAAACATCTTTTTTTTAAGACTTGAAGCATCATAATGTCAAAAGACTTGAAGCATCATAATGTGACAGTCTCACATCTGCCTTAACTACCTATTTGCTATGTTCTACAGTGTTCATTTACGTAGATTTTTTTAAGCAAAACAGCAACTTTATTTAATCTATTTTCTAGTGCACTTGAAAATAATAAAACATACAGAAAGACTGGAAGAAAATCTCTCTCTACTTATACTGTGGCTGTACGGTTTTGTGGCTGACCACATTTCTCACCTAGTGGAATTTTAGCACTGTAGAGTCCAAACATTTGACTGTTTCATGTTACATTGGTTTTCAGATCTGGTGAATGCTTTAAGCTTCCCACTTCCTTCTTCAGGACACTAAGTAAAGTTCTAGAGCTATCCAAAATCTTCATGTAAGCAGCTTCAGTTTCAGCAAGTATTTTATCAAGGTCGTTCCGTGAAGCCACCTTTTGGGCCAGGTTTTCACATACACATTCCAGCTGTTCACTGAGGACTTGGATTTCATGTTGGAGCTTATTCTTTTCCTCTTCTGCTTGCTGGATTTGTTTGTTCAGTTCTTCTTTTTGCATACATAAATCTTCAATGCATTTCACTAGTTCATTATTGTAACCCTGAAGAACAGCTCCCTGCTGAGTCATCCTGCACTCACTCCCTGAAGTCCCCTTTCAGCAATGGCCTTCTGCACTCCAATTAAAGGAGAATAAACAAACAAAGAAACAGAAAAAAAATTGTAAGAGTGTTAACATGAATAATGCTTCACTAGCACAGATGGAGCCATGGGGAAAGGTTTTCTGTTTAAGATGTTAACAGGTCCATTCTGAGATGTGCCACATCTCTTCCTGTTTCAGGACAGGGACAAGGCAAAATTTGGCATCTGCTCTTAAAACTTTACTGAAAACTGCTGGCTCCTATGATGACACTGTCATGGCAACGGTAACAAAGTATTTATGATAGGTTTTATAATACTTCTATACAATCCTGAATATAGGCTGCTTTGTACCTCAAACTTCGAAGGCCTGATCAGAAATGAGCAAGAATTACAGAATCACGGAACTCTCAGGGTTGGAAGGGACATCTGGAGATCACCCAATCCAACTCCTGGGCAAAGCAGGGTCACCTACAGCAGATGATACAGAAACGCATCTAAGTGGGTTTTGAACGTCTCGTCTCCACAGAGGGAGACTCCACGCCCTTCCCGGGCAGCCTATTTCAATGTTTTTCCACGCTCAACTCGAGGAAGTTCCTCCTCATGCTGAGGTGAAACTTGTGTTTAACTTTACAGCCATCGCTCCTCGTTCTGTCACCGGGCACCACCCTGAGGGGCTCAGCAGGCACTGACAACCGCGGGAAATCTTCCCGACACACCGAGCGCCCGGAGCTCCCCGAACACTGGGGTGATCTGGAACGCCTGTGCCAGAGGCACGACGAGCCCCTCGCCCGCCGCTCACACCCCCCGGGGACACACCGGAGCCAAGGCCCGACCCGCGCGGCCGCCGCCCCAGGGACATTTTAACACCCTCCTCGCTGCCGAGCGCGGCCCCACGGAACACGCGCCGCGCACAAAATGGCTTCTCTCTGTATATCGAGTGCCCGGGCGGAAGGGGAGGAGGGGGTAGGTAAGAGGAGACCTTCCCATTCCTATCTCTTCCCCCACCCGCTTCTATTGCCCCCACCTGCCTGGAAGGATCGCGATTCCTCCCCACCGAGGAAGCGGCTCTGTCACCGAGGCCGCGCTGCCCTCGGCCACCGGCCCCTTGCGCCCGCCAACGGCCGCACCGGCCCGTGAAGGGTCACGGAAATACCCGAGCGCTTCCGAACGCGGCGCCGCCCTGACGGCCGTGCGGAAACGTCTCTCCGGAAAACCACGATGATTTCCGAAGACAGGTATCGCTCGGGAGAGTGGGCCGAGGGGGGAGGGGCAGGGAGGGCTGAGCGTTACGGAAGGAGCCGATGTTTACCGAAGGGAGGGACTGAAGGGCGTCGTGCTCGGCGGAAGCAGCCGATGTTTGCCGAAGGGAGGGACTGAGGGGCGTCGGGCTCGGCGGAGGCAGCCGATGTTTACCGAAGGCAGAGTCGCCCGAGAGCAAAGGGGACAGAGGGGACGGAGCGCGTCGGAAAGAGCCGGAAAGAGCCGACGTTGACCGAGCGCGGCGTCGCCCGAGTTCCCCGGATGTAGTTGGAGCGGCGGCGGCGGGCGCGGCGGGGGGAGGCGGTGGCCGAGTCGGTGCTCCCGGTGTGTCTCAGCGCGCGCGGGGC